>JARNME010000429.1:0-177693 GCA_030179655.1 Scaptomyza flava
CATCTAGGTATCGATAGTAACATATGCATAACCGTCCTACTACAACTCGACCATCCTGACCATTAGATCTCCTGATCCCAGGTTGTTACAAACTAAAACTTTATACTTTTTAATATTTAATACAATAATAAATTAATTTAACAATTATAAACATTGGTGAATTGCACAACTTTTAAAGCTTAAATGTACATATTTTTTATTTCTTTTTTCCTTTCACCCAATGTCTTATGTTCTGGATGCTCCAAACGCCCTGATACGGATTGCGACCAACTTGAAACCCTTCAACATGCTTCATTAAAAATCTATCATTTTTTAAAATTTTATCTATGACGTACGGCCCCTTATTTCTCGCTATTAACTTCTTGGATACTCCAACTGTACTATCGAAATTCTTAACCATGATAAAATCACCTACTTTATATTCGTTTGGTTTTTTCTTACTCTTATCATAATATTTTCATTATCACACTGGGCTCTTTTCTGATTCTCTTCCGCTTTCTTTCGAATTTCTTCTAAATTTCTGCTTTCACTTGGCTTAATTTCCTCTTCTAATCTTTCCCTCAATTCATCCACAATTTCTCCTTTTTGCTCTTCTCCAAACAAAACTATACTCGGGCTTTGCTTAATGCTCCGATGAATTGTGTTGTTTATGGCATATTCAACTCGCTGTATCGTACAATCCCAATGAAGACCTTTCTCTACATCCGTTAATTTCGCAATCATCGGTCCTAAAGTCCTATTTATCCTCTCCAACTGTCCATTCGCTTGCGGCGATCCTGTCGCTATTTGATGTGTTTAATATTTAATTCCTTTAAAAATAACTCAAACTCCTTTGCCGTATAACAACTACCTCTTTCGGATACTATGCATTTGGGTCTGCTGTATGCTCTAAAATAATCCTTTAGTGATTTTATTACTTCTTTTGCTGATGTTGTCTTTGTTGTATGTAACCTGACAAATTTTGTAAACCCATCAACTATTACTAAAATATGTTTGTTTGCTCTTCCGGCCGCAACTGGTCCATAATGATCAATGTGTATCCAATCAAATGGTTTATCACCTTTGGGTATACTCTTAAGAAATCCTTCTAGCTTTCCTGATTTAGGCGAAAAAGCCACACATTTTAAACAATTTTAAATATGATTTGTACTTTTTTCTTTAATGTTTGTAAACCAATAACTCTTTGTAATAGCATCAATCATTTTATCCCTTCCTATGTGTCCGAGCTCATTGTGGTATTTATGCATAACACTTTCTTCCATATCCTCCGGCACATAAAATAACAATCTATTATTTTCCGCTTTCCTATACACAATACCATTCCTCATTTCAAACCATTTATGTTCGTTCTTCTCTAATAATTTTTAAATATCTGTTATCTTGGGATCTTTCGCCTGACATATAACTAATAGCGTTTTCGATTGTACCAAAAAATGTAGCATTTTTGATACATTCATTCAGGGTTGCACTCTTTTCGTTTTCGATTGTAATATCAGGCAGCCCTTCTGAAGAGTTATCGTTTTCGATACCATTCAGTGTTGCCTTTTGACAGTGCAGAAGGCAACATTTTCAACACTGTCAAAATCGAGAGTGCTGCATTTGTTTCATACTGCACTTTTTTTGTTCGATTGTGCCCATTAAAAATGCAAAACCAGGGCAGCACTGAAAAAATGTTTTGGCAGCATTTTTTAAGTGCAACATTATTATAGGGTTGCATTATTTTTACAATCGAAAACGCTATAAATTATCTTCGAAACTATTTGTTTCTATTATCATAATATTTGTGCTTCGACTCAGAGCATCTACATGCTTCATTTTGTCACCTGCTCTCTGAATTAATTCATATTCATAATTTTGCAATTCTAATGCCCACCGCGCTATTCTAGGATTTAATTATACCTTGTTAAGCGTTAACGCTAATGAATTACAGTAATTTATAATCCTAAACTTTCTGCCTTGCAAGTAAATCCTAAACCTACGCAGCGCATATATAATTTCCAACGCTTCGAGCTCAAAACTATGGTACTTTGCCTCAGTCTCAGGTGTCCTTTTTGAAAAATAAAATATAGGATGCATCTTACCATCTTTTTTCTTTTGCATCAACACTGCACCAAAACCCATTGCACTACTATCACATAGTAACTCAACTTCATCTCTGTGATCATAAATCGCTATTACAGGAGATTGCATAAGTTATTCCTTCATAACATTAAAACATTCTAATTCGATTTCCCCAAATACAAACTGTTTATCTTTCTTTAATAAATCATATAATGGCTTCGCAATGACTGAAAAATCTTTAATAAATCTTCTAAAATATGAACATAGCCCTAAAAATCTCTGGACAGTTTGTGTTTTGCCCGGTATTGGAAAATTCTTTACTGCTTCTAACCCCTTCTCGTCTGCTCTTATACCTTCATTTGTTATAAAAAATTATAAATATTTAATACTGTCCTGCATAAATTCACACTTGTCTAGTCGTAGCTCTAATTTATTTTGAACTAGTCTCCTTAGCACCTCAATTAATGTCCTTAAGTGCTCTTCTATATCTGTACTTGCCACCATTATGTCATCCATGTACACTATCACTTTGTCTTCTCTTATCAAATCTTCAAATATTTTATTGACAAACCTTTGAAACACTGCTGGTGAATTCTTTAATCCCATTGGCATTCTCATAAACTCGAACTGCCCAAGCGGTGTCACAAACGATGTATATTTAATAGACTCTTCGCTTACCCTCACATGAAAATATCCATTCTTCAGATTCAGTTTCGAAACACACATTATTGCTTACTAATTTATCCAATAAATCGTCTATAAGAGGTAACGGATAATTGTCTTTAACTAATACTTTATTCAATTTTCTATATTCAATGCATAAACGCAAATCTCCCGTTTTCTTCTTTACTAACACAATTGGTGAAGCATATTCTGAATGACTGTGCCTAATGATTATTAATTTTGAAGAAAGAACCGCGTCTCATTTTTTGTAATTTGTACATATAAATCTAAAAACTATTCGATTTTTCAGCAACCTTGAATGTATTTGACGACTCTCTTTAAGCGTTGCTTAATCAGGTGATGGGGGTTAAGGAAGAGTAAGGAAAATAAGTATTGGGCTCTTCGCTGTAGAGACCTATTACGATTAGCGTAATCCGGTGGCTAGTCAACCTGCACCTTCGATTCGCCCGCGTACGGAGTATGAGTTGAAAGAAACTTTTACTCTGCCGGATTGCGTCAAGGAGCTCCAACCTTTCGATGGCCAATCTGGGCAATATATATCTTGGAGAAATAGGGCGCAATCCATCATGAGCGATTATGAAATCGTGCAGGGGTAAACCTTTGTTTAGGTCTATAGTGTTGCATATTAGTTAATAGATTAGGGGTAGTGCCGATATGGCACTCGGTTCGTACGGTGTGAAGGATGACGACTGGCTCGAAATAAAACGGACGTCCGTACTCTAGAGTACCAACTGAGTCAGCTGGCAGGGTACTAAGACCTTGGAAGTGTATTACATGGAAGTAAGTAGAAACTTTTCTTTAGTTTTAGACAAGCTAATGGAGGGATCTCACGCTCCCAATGTGGTCGACGCGTTGATAGAGACCTATAGGGATAAGGCATTGGATGTCTTCATGGCGATTTCTCATAGCTGTTTGTCAGTCGCAGCCCTAAGAATCTACCAGAGGCGTGTGCTTTTAAAACAATCATCATATGTGGGCAACTTTACACAACCTTTCACACAATCAAACCAGTGGTGTAGAAGCCCTTACAGTTCTCCGCTATGATCAGTGCAAAAAAAAAACCCAAGCCCAATGGTGAAAAACTGTGCGGATTAGTCATTGACTTCAAGCGGTTAAACTCATCACTATATCCGACACTTACCCGTTTCCTGATATTAATTCTACCTTGGCAAGCCTTGCTGACGCCAAATATTTCACTACCCTCGATTTTACATCGGGGTTTCACCAAATTCGAAGTAGAGAAAACACGACATCCCCAAGACCGCATTTTCCATTGAACGGAAAATACAAGTTCTTGAGTCTTCCGTTCGGATTAAAAAACGCTCCATCAATCTTTCAGCGCATGATTGAGGATGTGCTAAGGGAACATATTGGGAAAATCTGCTACGTATACATTGATGACATAATTATTTTCAGCAAGGATTATGATAGTCATTGGACTAACCTTCGGCTGGTCTTCGAGAGTCTTCAAAAAGTGAATCTTCAAGTTAACTTGGAGCAGACCCATTGAAGAGATTTTTAGGCATGACATAAATTTATACAGGACTATGCAAATGTTGCCAAACCTCTTACGAATTTAACAAGGGGTAAATAGGCTTAAATCAAAGCGTTCCAGTCTGTCAAAATTCCAATTGAATTAGATTTAAAATCGTTACAGGCATTCATTACCTAAAAGACCATCCTCTCCTCGTCTAAGGTTTTAGATCTCCCAAATTTTAGTATACCTTTCCATTTAACGACAGATGCGTTAAACTACGCAATCGGAGCTGTTCTTTCGCAAGTCGAAGAGAAATAAGATCGGCCAATAGCTTACATATCCCGTTCTTTATATAAATCCGATGAAAATTATGCCACAATCGAGAACGAAATGCTCGCAATAGTGTGGGCTTAAGGTAACCTTCGCTTTTATTGCATGGCGCAGCGTCAATCAAAATACACGGATCATCAGCCTCTAACGTTCGCACTAGGTAATAGGAATTTTAATGCCAAACTAAGGCGATGGAAGTCCCGAATAGAGGAATATAATTGCGAATTATTATATAAACCAGGGAAATCCAACGTGGCTGCTGACGCTCTTTCACGCATCACGCAGCCACTATCCGGTGGTAGTGCGCTTTCACATGTTGAAATCCCTTTTGGAATCAATTTTTGTGCGACACTTTATTCCCATTAACTAGCATGAGCTATCGAACTTAACTACTTCTTTACAAAAGTATTAAAAGCCTTCGATTATTAAAGGAGTTAAAATCCCAGATTCTTACTTAAAATTTTTCCTATCCAATTGCTTTCAGAATTTTGAACTTTTTGAATTGGAATTACACAACGGATTGTTATAGATTTGACTGATGAAGATGAAATTTGCGAATTCATTGAAAAAGAACATCGCAGAGCCCATAGGGGACCGAAAGAAGTCCACTTACAAATTTTAGGTAATTTTACTTCCCGTAAATGACAAGCATTATTCGTTCCCAGATGTCGTCTGGCGAATGTTGTTAACTCTTTAAGTACGCCAGACAGCCAAATAAACCAGCATTTCAACCAACCCCTATCCCAAACCTACCATTCGAAATTCTTCACATTGACGTTTTCACATTGGGCAAGAAATTCTACTTAATTTGCATAGACAAATTAACTTAATTCGCTGAACTTTTCCTGTTGGAATCCAAATCAGTGGTCCATTTGCGCGAAGCACTGTTAGAGACTCTCTATTATTTACGGTCCCGAAAATAATGGTATCCGATAATGAGAGAGGCCTTCCATGTCCGACGGTTTTGAACTACCTTAAGGCCTTGGATATTGAGTTATATTATACCCCAACTCAAAAAAACGAGGTCAATGGTCAGATTACAAAATTCCATTCCACATTTTTGAAAATGTTTCGATGTTTGAAAAGCGAATGTCCAATTTTCAAAGACAGTGAGTTGGTCCCAATAGCGGTGAACAGATACAATAATTCTGTCTACTCTGTGACGAAAAGGGAGACTGTCGACGTTTTTTGAATCGTTAATCCAGAATCAACTACCAAAGCTTAGCAATTTTAAATAACAAACCTTGGCGGGTATTAGAGGGTTACTCCAGTTCAAACAAATGTCGACTAAAATTACGCGCAATAAAAATAGAGCAGTGCCAGAACCAGGGCGACAAGGTATTTGTTGGTAATAAACAGATTAAAACTAAAGTGAAGCAGAGATTCAAACCGAAAATAATACAGTAGGATAGAAGAGTTACGATTAAAACTAGGTCAGGAAAATTTTTTCATAAATCAGATTAGAGGAATTGATCTTGGAAAACGTTTCACATACCTGCTTTAGCCATTTGTTCTCTTACCTGTATATTAAAACCATATCTTAAAAATATTGCGATTATAAAAATTTTAAAATCATGCAAAAAATAATATTAAAATTTTATCCACAAAAATATATATTGCAAAATCATACCTAGAAAATGAGTAGATACTGTAGACGTCCGATACTTCGTTTTAGTTCGAGCTCTTTATAATTTATATATCCACGATCGACCGCTCTTGTTGTTAACAGACTACGAACTACTCGCCTTTCTACAGACTTATATTAGGTTACATATAAATGTTACAGAGTAATACAGTGTTGAACTTAACATCTAGGTATCGATAGTAACATATGCATAACCGTCCTACTACAACTCGACCATCCTGACCATTAGATCTCCTGATCCCAGGTTGTTACAAACTAAAACTTTATACTTTTTAATATTTAATACAATAATAAATTAATTTAACAATTATAAACATTGGTGAATTGCACAACTTTTAAAGCTTAAATGTACATATTTTTTATTTCTTTTTTCCTTTCACCCAATGTCTTATGTTCTGGATGCTCCAAACGCCCTGATACGGATTGCCACCAACTTGAAACCCTTCAACATCCTTTATTAAAAATCTATCATTTTTTAAATTTTATCTATGACGTACGGCCCCTTATTTCTCGCTATTAACTTCTTGGATACTCCAACTGTACTATCGAAATTCTTAACCATGATAAAATCACCTACTTTATATTCGTTTGGTTTTTTCTTACTCTTATCATAATATTTTTCATTATCACACTGGGCTCTTTTCTGATTCTCTTCCGCTTTCTTTCGAATTTCTTCTAAATTTCTGCTTTCACTTGGCTTAATTTCCTCTTCTAATCTTTCCCTCAATTCATCCACAATTTCTCCTTTTTGCTCTTCTCCAAACAAAACTATACTCGGGCTTTGCTTAATGCTCCGATGAATTGTGTTGTTTATGGCATATTCAACTCGCTGTATCGTAGAATCCCAATGAAGACCTTTCTCTACATCCGTTAATTTCGCAATCATCGGTCCTAAAGTCCTATTTATCCTCTCCAACTGTCCATTCACTTGCGGCGATCCTGTCGCTATTTTGATGTGTTTAATATTTAATTCCTTTAAAAATAACTCAAACTCATTTGCCGTATAACAACTACCTCTATCGGATACTATGCATTTGGGTCTGCTGTATGCTCTAAAATAACCCTTTAGTGATTTTATTACTTCTTTTGCTGATGTTGTCTTTGTTGTATGTAACCTGACAAATTTTGTAAACCCATCAACTATTACTAAAATATGTTTGTTTGCTCTTCCGGCCGCAACTGGTCCATAATGATCAATGTGTATCAAATCAAATGGTTTATCACCTTTGGGTATACTCTTAAGAAATCCTTCTAGCTTTCCTGATTTAGGCGAAAAAGCCACACATTTTAAACAATTTTAAATATGATTTGTACTTTTTTCTTTAATGTTTGTAAACCAATAACTCTTTGTAATAGCATCAATCATTTTATCCCTTCCTATGTGTCCGAGCTCATTGTGGTATTTATGCATAACACTTTCTTCCATATCCTCCGGCACATAAAATAACAATCTATTATTTTCCGCTTTCCTATACACAATACCATTCCTCATTTTAAACCATTTATGTTCGTTCTTCTCTAATAATTTTTAAATATCTGTTATCTTGGGATCTTTCGCCTGACATATAACTAATAGCGTTTTCGATTGTACCAAAAAATGTAGCATTTTTGATTTTTTTATAACATAACAAAAGATTTTTCCATAAGCATCAAGACGGCTTTTATTTATGCCGTAATAGGATTCAAATACTGGATATTTAATAATGTTTTCAGGAACAAATGATTTTTTTATCAATGAAACCGCACTACCGGAGTCTATGAGGCATTCTGTAACCATAAATAATTTAGGGTATACATTAAAAAATATTTTAAAACACCTTACAAACTTGTTTGGCATATCTTCACTGTGTCGATCCAGCATCACGCTTTGGCTTTCTGCAATCCTTTGCTATATGGCCTCTTGCGTTGCAGTTGTAGAATCGCACCATATTATTGACATCTCGTCGCTTCATAATCGAACTCGCGTCCTCCTTTACCGGCTCTTTCTCCTGCAGACTTATATTGGCAAACGCCTTCAAAAGTTTTTCTGGACTGGAGAAACACTGGATGCGTGCTTGGTCACGCATATTTTTTCTGGTATCCCTTCAATTAATTGTTCCAGCAATTCTTCTACGTCAACGTTGATTTCTTGCGCTAACAACATTTTTTCCTCATAATATGCGATGAATGTTTCCTCCAATCGCCATGTCCGCTCCTGAAATGTTCGCCTCATGTCCGAATTTGTAGCTTTACTTCCATATGCCATGACAAGCTGCTCGCACAAGCTATAAATGTTTGCAACATACGCGTCGGATTCGCCTGTACCCAGCATGCGCAGGCACACTTCGTCCAGATTATATATATGCCCAATATTCTTTATTTGAATAATCCAGAGGTCAATTAGTGATTTATATGGACGACATATTGATCGCGTCGAGTGATTTTAAAACCCATCTGCAAGTGTTGAAAGAGGCACTTTATACCTTACGCCTTAAACTGTCTAAGTTTAGCGCACAAGAGTTGGAGTATTTGGGGTATTTAGCGAACTCTTCCGGTATCACCCCTAAACCAGGTCACCTTCAAGCCATAAAAAGTCTGCCGGAACCCCGGGATAGGAAAGAATTGGAACGTTGTTTGGGTCTCTATTCCTACTTCCGCCGCTTTGTACCCAACTTTGCCAAAATTGCTTATCCAAAGTCGCGCCTGCTGAAAAAAGATGCCCCTTACGTTTTTTCTGTTGAGTGTCTTAAATTATTCCGAACACTGCAGTCCAAACTGATCGAGTCACCGGTGCTGTCTATTTATAACCCGAAGTCTAAAACTGAATTACATTGTGATGCTAGTTCCGCCGGTTTTGGAGCGATGCTCCTGCAGAAACAACCTGATGATAAATTTCATCCTGTGTGTTATTTTTTGAAGACCGTTTCCGTCCCAGAATCCAAATTGCATAGTTATGAATTGGAAACCCTGGCTATTGTATACGCCTTAAAGCGTTTTGAGACCTGAAGTTCATTCCGTTTAAGATAATTACAGATTGTAATTCATTAGCGTTTACCCTTAAGAATGGTGGATCTTCCGCGAAAATTGCCCGCTGGGCATTACTTTTAGAAAATTATAGCTATACCATTGTACATCGGTAAGGTGTTTGTATGCCGCATGTTGATGCACTTAGTAGAATAGACACGTCTGCATATGTGGACGATGTGAACCTGGATTTCCTGCTACAACTGACGCAAAACCGTGATCCAGAAATTGTCAAACTTAGGAGTGTCCTGGATAACCAAGAGGTTTCTGGTTTTGAATTGCAAGATGGTGTCGTGTATCGCCGATCACCGACTGGTGTACTGCAGCTTTGTGTCCCTGCCGAAATGATTAACAGTGTCATACGAACAGTGCATGAGACGCTAGGCCATCTGGCCACTGAAAAGTGTTGTACACAGATTAAAAAAATTATTGGTTTCTTCCTTACGTTAACAATTTTATTCAGAACTGCCTCAAATGTATTTACAATTCCCCTTCAGCTAATAATGGTAATGCTACCCTGCATAGTATTCCGAAAAACCCTCTGCCATTTGATACTCTTCATATTGACCACTTAGGACCCCTTCCGTCCACGCCGTCTAGAATAAAATATCTTCTTGTCGTCATTGAGGCCTTTACGAAATTTGTTGAATTGTACCCTGCCGCTACAACTAATTCCCGAGAAGTATGTCACACTTTAGAGACGCAGTATTTCCCCAACTATAGTCGACCTCGCCGAATTGTTAGCGATCGAGGTACGTGCTTCATTTCCGCCAAATTCGCTGATTTTCTGCAGTCCCACTATATAATCCATGTCCAGAATGCCACTGCCTCCTCTCGTGCTAATGAGCAAGTGGACCGTGTCAATCGTGTCTTAAGTCCCATGATTGCTAAATTGGCCGATCCATCGGATCATGCCGATTGCGTGAAGCAACTTCCGAAAATTGAGTTCGCCTTGAATAATTCAATCCACTCCACAACTAAATTTGCACCCTCCGTCCTCCTTTTTGGTGTCGAACAGCGCGGTGCTGTTATAGATGAGTTAACTGAGCGTTTAGATGATAGGCTTATTAGTGAAGTGCCCTTAGTGGACACCCGTAAGATTGCCCTGCAGAACATTGTCAAATCTCAAGAGTATAACACAGAGTACTTTAGCAAATATCCTCGCCCTGCCGTTAATTTTGAAGAAGGTTATTTCGTCTCATTAAGCGATACCGCGGTCCCTATGTCATCCACAAGAAACATCCGAATGATCGGTATGTCATCCAAGATGTTGAAGGCTCCCAGCTCACACAGCTTCCGTATGATGGTGTGCTGGAGTCATCTAAACTAAAATTGTGGCTCACGTCTGATTAAAATTGTGCTTTTGATGTCTGACCGCTAGCAACACCCGCCGTTTGGTAAGGCTTCAAGCCCTCTATGATCTAGAGTAGGTGGAATCGAGGTCGATTTCCCGTCAGGACGGCCGAGTTGTAAAGTATTTATTTTGTGCAATATTTATATTTAATTTCTATCGATCGTTTATGTTATGTTATGCTCGTGTATACCGATATATTGTAAGCTTGTCTTAAGGTATCGATGTTAGTATTAAGATTTATCAAAAAGTGTGGTTCGGCCACACTGCTTTTGCCTCTGTCTCTTTTCGGTTACCCTGACGCCCAACACACGCATTTGCGAAATGCCGAAAAAGAATCGATTAAACTATTAACCATCGTAAATATTTAAATAAATATTAATCTTATTACACAGTCTGGGGGGAAATTGGAAATTGTCGGGCAAGAGCCGGCATGTACATTTTTCGGAAAATTTTAACAAAGTTGACCTTATTCAGGCTACAATAGAGCCATACTTATTGTTTTGGCAGTCAATGCTGCGCAAGAAGTATTTAATAAAAATATACTAATTAATTAATAAGATACATATTAAATAATATATAAACTGGATTGTACTGCCACTGATCTATTATATTAGTAAGGTGTATTTTCTTTGAGTCTTTTGAGTGGTTTCAGTTATGTTTAGTTTTTAGTCAATTCTTTTATGCGTGTAAGTTTGATTGTATGCATGTGCGTGTGCCATTGAGAATAGGCAAATCGCAACAACAACACGTGCTGGCTCGTCGTAGCCACGCAGTTTTGGTGGGCCTGGGCTTTGCAATAATTTTGATATTTTGTTTGGGCTAGCTCCCGTGAGACTGTGTGTGCGTCCCTGTATATCTACATGTGCATATTTAAATGTATGGTAGCATTAGCCATTGCATTGATTGACCTTTTGATAATATTATGAATTTCGTCAAACTTTAAACAGCCAATACTTAGATTACAATTTGGTTCCTATTAGTATTTTGCCTACAAAAAACCTAAGAGCAACAAGAAAAACAATACTTCCAAGGCATTTATGGTGCTGGTCGATAATTTGCTGATCAGGTGCACAGCACAAAATACAAGCGTCTAGTAAAATAGGCAGGCAAATATCAGTTTTGAGCAGAGCTGAAACAAAACAAGCAACGTGTTGGCTTGTCGTAGATGAGACGCACAAATAGAACAAAGTAAAAATACCCCTTGTCACAATATCCAGTTATAGTCAACGAAAACTTGAATATATAAAATTTTTTATATTAATAGTTTATTTCAAGTATACATAGACAAAATACGTGTTTTTAAGTGTTAGTTAATTTATTTATATACAAGTTATTGCCAAAATATAAATAAACATATAAAACAGACATTATATTAAAGTATCTCATGTTTTGCTCTACAATTGCACAAAGTTCATATGAAGTCTATACCACCCTTTCTTGGTGAGCAGCAGCAAGCCGAAAGAAGCAAAAGTCTAGGATTGTCGATTTCAAATTTTGTGATAACAACAAGAGAAACGAAGTGCGGCAACATTTAATTATGCCTTGCGCTTCGCACACTTTGCAGTCACAACAAAAAGCTAAGCAATGATGGCCGACTATGCACCATCTGGCATTGGTAGTCGAATCGCTGTCACAGTGTGCGACCGAAACACATTCATCGTAACCCCTGTTAAATTCTATATACATTAAGCTCATTTTGGGGCGTCCAAACGCAGCGTCCCCCACCCCCCCCCCCTCTCCTGATGAGATTTCGTAAGATTTTCCTTTACTCCCCCTCACCACCTCTCCCAATCTGACGTGAGTGTTTTTAAACTGTCTTTTTGGCTGTAAAATCTTTTGGAATAAAGAAAAAAAAAAAAAAAATTATAATAATTTATACGATAAACACCATAGTGTACAATTTCTCCATATTTAAATTCTAGAAAAATTCCTTTTCTACCCGTAGCGCACATAACCTCCACCCGAGATCAGATTTTGGCTGCCAGACGCATTGGAGTCTTGGTGGATGCTAAATTGTTACTCTTCACTGATAAATTGGAGATCCCTTTTTGATTCAAGAGGCGACGCCCCTGCCTTGCGCTGACTAGCTCTAAAGCTGCCCGCTGGAGCTGCAGTGAGAAAAGCAAAATCTGAAGTCTCTAGCTCTTGTAGTCTCTGAGATCCACGCGTGCATACAGACAGGCAGACGGACGGACAGACGGACATGGCTATATCGTCTCGGCTGTTGATGCTGATCAAGAATATATATACTTTATGGGGTTGGAGATGCTTCCTTCTGCCTGTTACATACTTTTGCACAAAATCATTATACCCTTATTTACCCATTTTATGGGTTAAGGGTATAAAAAGCGGCATAAAAGTGTGTAAGTGGCTAGGTATGTTGGCTGGCATCGCCAGCAGTTGTGGTGGAAGCTAAGCTTCCAAAGTAAAATTCTTCATTTTTGTTTTTTCTAAAATTACAAAAAATAGACCCATTAATTTCAAAACCATGTACAAGGTCTAAATTGAAACTGTAAAGAAACAAAAAAATAAAACCCAAAAAGACAATAAATGTAAAACCCCACAGACATACATATAATAACCTAAAACAACAAAAACAACGAACATAAGCCACGAGGAAAGATCTTTCGCCGTTGCCTTAAAACTGTGAGTAATTATTAAAAACACTGGTTAAATTTTTATGGCAAAGCCGAGCCAAATTGCCAAGAGTTAACAATATTCTTTCCACCACAGTGAACTTATAAACATAGTGGCGCATAGTTAATTTTGGCTATGCCAAGACTATGATACCCTTCACACAGCCAAATCAATACTCCCCCTCTTATGTTTCTGTGCAGTTGTTGGTAATTTTTCGCTAATATTTTTACTCTTGAGCGTCATTTACTTGTTCGTTTTCGACAAAAACAACAAACATATTGAAATGTGAGGTACATGAAAGTGCACCGTCAGAGACCAAGAATGAGATAGTACGATGTGGTGAAATTTATATGGAGGCTTTATCGTAGAATGCTCCGATCGGGATGAAATTTCATAGTGAACAAACCCGATATGATCTAAGCAATCTGTGAAAGTTTCATCAGGATCGGTTCAGCGGTTTGGCCAGAAATCATGTTGATATGGTAAATTATATGGTGGCTATACTGTAGAATGCTCTGATCGGGATGATATTGCATGGTGAACAAACTCGACATGATCTTAGCAATCTGTGAAAGTTTCATCAAGATCGGTTCAGCAGTTTGGCCGGAAATCGTGTTGAAACAGGCAGACGGGGTCTCCCATCATTCTTTTAAAGCGTTACAGATTCATGACAAAGTCAATATACCCTGTCAAGGGTACAATAAAACCCAAAAAGACCATAAAATGTAAAGCCCCACAGACATACATATAATAACCTAACAACCTGATGGCAAAGCCGAGCCAAATTGCCAAGAGGTAACAATATTCTTGCCACCAGTGTGAACTTAAAATTACAGCTTCATAAGCATACATAAGTATGCCGCTGCATTCATTGCAAAGCATTGGTGGGAGTGTATAGAACATGCTTGTCAAAGCTCGAAAGCTTCACTTTCGAAAGCTTAATATGTATGCATATTTAGTTCATAGATATATCTTTATATGTCGCACTTAAATTTTTATTTAGACAAAGCGCATAAATCCAGCGTGCATGCAAGTTAAGTAAATATTCTTACTACCTATTATTATATACTATATATGAACTGAAATATATGCATACACCTACAGCCACAATATTGGGGTGAACAGCCTAGCCTCCCTGCATACATACATACACCAAAATTTAGTACAGCACAGCTGTTAAATCGCTTGCGCTTGCGCGCATAAGTACAGTGCCGTCCGTACATATGTACACACTTGAATGAATCACGTTGACAATTTCCGCCTTTGAGTTCTAGTATTTGTTTTTACATGCTTTTATTTAACTTGACTTGTCTGTCTGTCTGTTTGTTTGTTTGTACCGGAATCTTGTAAGCAAATTTTCACCAAGTTCCCGACTAGCTAGAGCTCTGAATTTTTCACCAAAGATGTGTTTCAGATGACAATACGTGTTTTTAAAGTTTTTGGCACGATAAAATAAGTAATATCATGTAAAAACCACGAAAATCAGTTTTCCCTTTTGCTTAAATTACTAAATTGACTGATATAATTGACGAGCTTTGGTGGCATAGACAGAAAACTGCCGCTTCACAGGCCGAAGGTCATGGGTTCGATCACCGACCGAGACATATTTTTTTTAACACGCTTATATTAGCTTCACTTGTATGTTTGTATGTATGTAGTTTTGTAACTCTCCTTTGGACTAAAGCAAGAGGCTTATTACTGTCAGTATATCCCTCTACCTCAAGTTCGTTCGTTGGCCGAGCAGTCTAAGGCGCGGGTCTTCGCTCTCGGACTCACCGATCGTGGGTTCTAATCCCGTCCACGGCTGAAAAAAATTATTTTTAACTCTCCTTTGGACTAAAAGCAAGTGGCTTATTACTGTCAGTATATCCCACTACCCCAAGTTCGTTCGTTGGCCGAGCGGTCTAAGGCGCGGGTCTTCGCTCCCGGACTCACCGGTCGTGGGCTCTAATCCCGTTCACGGCCGCGAAAAAATTTTTTTTTTAATTCTGCACCATGTTCATGTTCACTAGAACTTACAAATTTTTTTTTCATTAATTAATAGAACTAAAAATTAAAAAATAAATATAGTTAAAAAAAACTAAAAAAACACGCTTATATAATACATCGAACTAAAAAGTGACAAATAAATATAGTTTAAAAAAACTAAAAAAAACGCTTTTAGAGCATATCAAACTAAAAAGTTAAAAATAATTTTTCAAATATGTTTAAAACAATAATAAATGATAAATAGTAGAATTATTGTAAAAAAAAAAAAAAGCGTTGGGCGCTCGATGTACGAGAAATATGGACAAAGCGCCCCACGCTTTTTTTACAATAATACTAATTATCATATATTATTGTTTTAAACTTATTTGAAAAATTATTTTAAACTTTTTAGTTTGATATGCTCTAAAAACGTGTTTTTTAGTTTTTTTAAACTATATTATTTATGTTATAAACCTTTTTAAACTATCGATTACATACATATGTATGCAAGAAAGCGTATAAAAGCATGTCTTCAAACATTTTTTTGATTTACATGCTTACAATTAATAAACAAATAAATTAATGCTTTGTATAGGATAGAAAGATGGAAAATGAATAAAATTAATTCGAATAATGTTAGTTAGATTAATTTACGAAGAAAAACTATTTTGCTTGGACTTAATAAATATTTTCTGTTTGCTAATGTTTATGAAATAAGAATATACAAAAATAAAATTATACCCTAAGACATGATTATTAGTTATAAAATCAGAGCAGAAATTTAAAACTTCTGTTTATATTAATTATTTTTTAATTCCTAAATTAAATGTTTAAAATTGTGCTGTTATTGATTTATTGATTATTGTCAGCTAAGAGCAGCTGACATTTAAAAGAAATCAAATTAAATTTATATTTAAAATAGTTAAAATAATTAAATTAAGTAAAATGTAGAATAATACATAAATCTGAAAATATAATTAAAGATGACGTTAAAGCTCTGGGAAATTCAATAAAAAATTGAGTAGTCCAACATTTTTTGCGAGGATTGGGAAAAACCCAGAGAAACCCAATCAGACCAGCGTTAGATTAGTAATTAGTGGTTACGATTAGATAAAGCAAACAGGATCGATCTTTTTAGTACTGGAATTGAGGCTTCTAAGGAGACAACAGAATAAACTTTGTTATAGTCAGAACATATAACACCGAATGGTTCATGAATTAAATAGTTGCTGAAGCAACGATCAAGGCTAAGGGGTAAAAAGTTACGTGAAGATCTAACCGGGACATTAAATTTAATTCGACTCAAAAGAACTGATGAGTCGATTTCACCATTAAGTAGGTTAGTAATAAATAACACTCCATGCATAGTTCTACGGTTTAACAGGGAGGGAAGATTTATTAAAAGGAGTTTACTAGAATACGGGGGTAAGTCAACTCCAGGAACCCAGTTAAAACTTCTAAGGGCAAATAGAAGAAATTTCTTCAGCACAGATTTAATTCTGTCCTGGTGAATCGAGTATTGTGGGCACCACACACAAGATCCATACTCCAGGATGGGACGTACTAGGGATGTATAAAGCGTTTTAGTGGTGTAGGGATCATTAAACTCTTTCGACCACCGCTTGATGAAGCCAAGGACATTAATGGCCTTATTGACCATATACGAATATGAGCGTCAAACTTTATTTAGGATCAAGAATAATGCCCAAATCTTTAATTGCAAACACGCGGTCAAGTGGTGAAGCATCAATCAAGTAGTGAGCAGTATGAGGGGTACTTCGACAAAAAGACATGACTTTACATTTGAACAATTTAAATTGAGTAAGTTAAAACGACACCAGGCTGACATAGCACCCAAATCCGACTGTAGTAAATTACACAGGGAAGCGTCAATTTAGGTGAAACATAGCTTCACATCATCAGCAAACATATACACAAAAGAGTTAGTAATTACAGCTGGGAGATCGTTAATAAACAAATTAAATAGCAAAGGACCAAGATGACTACCTGGGGAACACCAGAGGTAACAAAAATTGGTTTAGATACATACAATTTAAAAACAACTTTTGTGTTCGGCCACCCAAGTACTCCGAAAGCCACAATAAAAGTTTTGATGGAAATCCAATAATATTTAATTTATGAAGCAACAGAGAATGACTAACAGAATCAAATGCCTTACTGAAATCGGTGTAAACAACGTCAGTTTGCAATTTTTCCTGAAACCCTTTGATAACAAGCGAAGTGAATTCAAGAAGGTAAGTGGTCGTAGATCTACGCCTAACAAAACCGTGTTGATAAGGCGATATAATTGAGCTACATCCGTGTTGCAGTTGAGAACATATAATTTTTCAGAGACTTTTGTATGGCAGACAACTTGGATATGCCCCTATAATTTCTAACGTTTGATTTTGAAGAATTGTTATGGAGTGGAATTATAAAGGATTCCTTCCATATATCAGGGAACATGGTTGAATCAACAGACAAGTTAAATAATTTATTTAATGGCGCACAAAGAGAATCCGCGCAGTATCTAAGAATACAACCTGGCACTCCATCAGGACCAGGCAAGTAGCCAGGTTTAATAGAGTTAAATTCACTCAGGAGCATAGACTCAGTAACTACTGGGACATATATGCAATTGACGTTTGAACTTGAAAAGGATAGGAATTACTACTACTATACATATTCGATGAGTATACTGATTGAAAATACTCAGCAAATAGATCGGCTACTGCCTGATCCGAACTTGCTTTTGTATCATCTACGTATACTGAGGATGGCAAGCAAGAAGTCTTACGTTTAGAGTTAACAAATTTATAAAACTGTTTAGGGTCACGTGAATAAAACTAGATTTTACAACTAAATACGAAGATAGATCTAAAGTAGTTCCCGATTTTTTAAATTTTTATATGATCTTGTCTTTGCGTTTTTCAATTGCGATATTTCCCTCGTAAACCAAATTGGTTATATTATCACTGAAGAACAAATGAGGGGAACACAAATATCCAAAAACGAATTCAAGGTCTTATAAAGTATGGAAATAGCAGTTTCTATATCAGTACAAGAATAAGCCGAGACCAATAAGTATGCTGAAGAAGATAATTTAATTTAGTAAAGTTAGTTTTACGAAAGCAACGTGTGTTTGAAGTATTATTAGATACTGAGCTAGGGTTAAGAATTTCGATGGATAGTTCTAAGGTTGGATTGTAGGTATTTTCCGGAAGCACTAGAGGGGGTATTCTACTAGCATTACTGCAATCGGAGTCCGAAACAAATATCAAGTCCAACATTCTACCACTACAGTTATGCACCCTGTTAACTTGCGATAGGCCTAACTCCAGTAGGCCATCGATAAAATCATCAGAAGTGACTGGTAACACCGCCAATAATGTGTCATTCACAGACCATACAACATGTGGCATATTAAAATCGCCATCCACTATCAGGTTATCGATATCTGTCAAAAATGACGAAACAAGTTGCAGGGCACTCAGATGGGATGAGAAAATGTAAATATTAGATTGAGGAGGAATATAAGAGCAAGTAACATAAAGTGATCGGCCGTTTAGTAATATTTTAACACATAAAAACTCTATGTCCGGAAGATGCTGAGAAAGAATCTGTTCAGAGGAAATACAGGAGTCAACAGCAATGAGAACACCACCCCCTTTGCGGGAAGTGCGATCGCATCTGTACAAGTTATATTTAGAAGGAAAAATGGAGTAATCAGAAATATCAGGTTTTAACCAGGTTTCAGTAAGTTCAACTATTTGAGAATCAAAAGATAAGCTGTTAGTGTATAATTTAGCCAGTTTAGTGTTAAGGCCTCTAACATTTTGATAGGCCAAGCTAATTACTTCAGTTAGTTTTTTGCCGCCGAGGTGGAGGCAACAGGATGGCCAACAGGCGGTGTGCTATTGATCCTAATACCATTATTGTCATTAATTCGCCTATTCGTATACTCTTTAACCACAAGCTGCGGCGGCCAAAACTTTTCAGAGCAAATTGTCGAAAAAAGTTCAGGCGGTAAGCCCAACTTGAAAGAAGATATACTTCTGGCATGTTTAAATTTAAACTTTTCAACAACAATAAGAGGGGAATCGATTTTAATTTTAACATATGCTGCAACATCATCCGATGACGTATCGGATGCCAGCCTAGAAACAAAAACAAATTTATTTAGTGGCACAACAACCAGAGGCTTGTGTGCCCCAATTGAAACGCCAGTAGAGTCAATAGGCACACTAGCTGTTGGATCGGAGAATTCACTAATAGGATCACAAATTATGTTATTAGTGGCAAGGTTATTGTTAAGATTCCTTGCTGGGGAGTAAAATAAAATTAATGAACTAGCAATAGTACCCATGGGGGATCATTGCTAGGCGCTAGACGCGGTTTTGTGGGCAGGACAGTTGGGACAGATATCGATGAGGTCCCGAAGTCTTTATACTTTTAAAATGCATTTGAATTTTAAATTGAATCATAATTGGAATAAATATTGAATTGTTTTGAATTAACTATGGAGTCCTAATTTTGTTTAGTTCAGGGTGAAGACATGATAACATAATAATCTAGGGGAAGTTTTTCTAGGGGATCTTCATCAAAATGCCGCGTAGAAGATCATGGTTGGGAAGGGTAGAGAATCCGAATGTCAATCGTCACCTTTAGACCTCGCACACAAAGGAGATTAGTTGATGTGAGATTTATTTATTTTTTTTTTTTCTCAATTAGCTTTTGCAGATTATTGTCGCTATTAAGCTCCTTTTGTAAAGTTTAAAGGAATCCTAATATTTAAAGTTTATGTGCCATACAGTTGAGACACAGGAAGAACCCACCCCCCGCCAAAGAGCTACGACACCAGTAGGATTCCACCGACTGTGATCCTCAATTAAAACATTTAGCCAGTGTCATCTCGGCTTTACTGCTGCTGGCTTTGTTATATGACGCCCGGTTCGTATTATTATTATAATGGTAACGCCACAAAATGTACGTTGGTTACACACCTCTATATTCAGTTGCAAGCTCTGAGCTCCGCTCCGTCTGTTATATATACTCGTTGATTGAATATACCCTCTGTGATTGGCAAGGCTTACAGTTCCAAATTGCGCATTTCACTAAAAAAAATTAAATATACAATTATAAATAATAAAAACTTATATAAACTACATCTGCGTGCGTTGCATGATGTAACAGGGGATCCACACACAAGGGTCTGCAGACTTCAGAAATGGAAACATTTGCAAACGTAATATGGTTGGTTGGCTATGCTATGTGAGAGGATATCATGCACAGTCAGAAAGCAGAATGACTTGCAGTACTTTATGTATAATGCAATGATTTTTATTAAGTAATTCGTTTTTCATCAACTGTTACATATTGTTACGCAAAATTTAGGTGTTCCAAAACTTTTGACTGGCATCCAGATTGAGGCTACTGCAACTGCGACGATCCAAACCATAAACGATAGACTGATCAATACCAGCTAAGCTGTTGGCATCCAGTTGATAAATTGAAATGTACGTAAGTTTTTGTATATTATTCAACTTACCATTTCAAATCGAGTGCATCGGTTAGCTGTGAGCTGTGCGCTACGATGCTGCGGGTGGGCGTCTTTTTCTGCGTCGAGCTCATCATAATTTTTTTCAGATCGATGTAAAATTTTGTAAGTTTTTCTATCACTGCAGTGGTGCGTTCGATCTGCTGCAGCAAATGCAATGCTCCACCGGTTGTTGCAACATTGTCATTGTTAGCCATTTCCAAACAAGTTTTTGGGTCTTTTTTTTTTGTTGAAACAAATAAAATTTTATCATAACTAAATGTTTGTACGATTTAATAAAAACTATTGTGAAATGACAGCACATGCTTTGGGATCTGAAAATATTTATTCGAGAAAATTTAATATTCATTGGGAACAGTTTTATCTGTTTTATTTATTTTCTTGTTGCCCGGACAAACTTTTTTCGGTCACTGCACTGTCACTTAATAAAAGTGACTTAATTCATATTTATACCCTTAACCCATAAAATGGGTAAATAAGGGTATAATGGTTTTGTGCAAAAGTATGTAACATGCAGAAGGAAGCATCTCCGACCCCATAAAGTATATATATTCTTGATCAGCATTAACAGCCGAGACGATATAGCCATGTCCGACTGTCCGTCCGTCTGTCCGTCTGTATGAACGCGTGGATCTCAGAGACTACAAGAGCTAGAGACTTCAGATTTTGTATATAAGTTCTCCTATACCATGAGCAGAACAAGTTTGATTCAAATTATCGATAACTATTCTGGTTTCCAATATACACATAATATCGATAACAAAAATATCGAATTTGGAAAATGTAAGAATTAGGGTTGAAGAAATGGGTAATGATAGAACTTTCTGAAAATTTCATCCAAATCGGTAGAGAAACACCGAGGATTTGGAGTTTGATCGATTGAAGCTAAGTCCTTATACCAAAATCTTGCATAAATTTAATATATTTTTTGCAACTGGGTATCTTCTAGTCGGGCTCTCCCGACTAGAGTCTTCTTACTTGTTATCATTTCATTAATGCAAAGCTCTTTTGAAAAGATTTCTTGCTTCAATCATTTTATAACAAATTAATATTAGAAAAAAACCCTTGTACATTATTTCATAAGCATGCTCCTGATTCACACTGTGGCCGCCGTGTGTATTTTAAATACGAGAAACTGTTGTTACCCGACAACAAGGCTTCGTCTGGAACTATAATGGAATGTTCGAATTGGCCCAGTTCCCGGATCAGAGCATTAGCAGTCCACTACCTTCAAGATGCATTGGAGGGGATTTCCGGGATGACAAGAGCAACATCGCGGGAACAGCGTTAAATTGACTGGTTGAGGTCGGCGTGAAATAAAAGCAAGACCACCAGACTCATCAGACTGGAACGCTATTTTACGGTCCCGGGAGTCCCTTGCTAAATACGACGATCAACGTATCACATAAACGGCTCTTTGATGCTCAACACCAATCAATACAGCAACGCTGCATGATCATCTACAAAAAAAAAAAACGCGGAGCCAAGTATCACTGGCAGAGAGACGTTCGCTGTTTTGGGAAAGTGCTCATCCATAGGGAATACATAAATTCGACAGGACAAGGATTTATAGCAGTTAGACCTCAACAATCAACGCGACTGCATAAACAACTTCATTCAGCCTACGAAACCTCAGGAAACCTTCGACCATGTCTTAGCATAACATAGAAGCTGACGTCAACGAAAGGCATCCCAGATGCATCAAACGTTGTCTTGGGATTTTCGTCACGTACCACGTCTGCAGAAGTCAAAGTTTTATGATATGCGGGACGCAGATCTTGCAGTGGAGAATAGTTAAAACCCGGTTCCAGTGATACTCTTCGACCAACTCTTGCTATCGCCTACAACCATTAACAAAATTCCACAGAGTCATAGAGAGTGCAACGACTGCTGACGATGTAATGATGCGGCCACACAACGCCTTTTGTGCATGACAAACGTCACAACTCGGCTACCACATCGAACGCCGATGTATCGATGACGATAAAAAATGCCGGACGACCGAGAGCCGACGAGAGCTTGCTTGGCAGCGAGAGAAATCACTACAAGTTGAGCGGCCGAAACGTGTACTTCTAAGTATTATATTAAACATAACAATGTTTAACGAATTCTAGCTTTTCTTAAAACGAATAACTCGCGACAAATTCCACGTCTGAAATTGCAACATTGCAGGAATAGCATTAAGGTGGTATGAACGTTCACGGTAGTCGTTCTGACTGCTTAACTTGTATATAAGGCAAACATGTTTCAGTTATTTAAACTCACGAAATTCCAATAGATTGACAGGACTTGAGCTAAAGACTGCGTCGCACTTGTAAAATAATATAAAAGAAAAGTGATGGAGCGTCATACGAAAAAAAAAAAAGATGAGGAACGGAACTGCGCTACGGAACCATGGTCTCTATTGGTGGGCGCATGAGCCGGACAACATCCAGTCAAATACAGTGTTTTGAGCCAAAGGACCTCCTTGACTCGGAATCACCCCCGGCAGGATAATGTCTGGGTATATATCCGACCCCAACACCAGGCTGGTCATGCTTGACCGGAACCAGCGGTCGTCTTCCAGCGTAACATTCGCCGTATTGGCGCAATGCTGCTCCACTATGGCCTTGATGGGGGTGCGGATTTTGGTGGGCATCGCCTGGAGAATCACCTCTTTCTGGAACTCGGTCGAGCGCGACTTGATCACGACCGTGCACGCTCTGTCATTACCGACCCGGGTGACGGAAAACCCGAGGGCCGTTGCCAAGGATGTGTCGATACGACTGAGCGGGCAGCACGGGTCGACTACTGCTCGCATTTCGAATGTTTTGGACCCCGTGTCAAGTCGCAGAACCACTGTTGGTAGCACCCTTGTCCGTTGCCGCTCCAGGATTGAGGAAAGCGACAACTGGCGTACCAACGGTAATGGAGGTGGTGCAACGGAAGGCTGAGGGGAACCTTGTCGAGCCTGAGATGCCGATCGTGTGGGTGCCGATGAGAGTGGCCGTCCCTCGTGCATGTGTAGGAGGGTGTGGTGGTCGCCCTGGCATACGTGGCACCGGTCTTCACGACGGCACGTCACTCCCGAGTGCTGATGAGCAAGACATTAGGGGCAGTTCTTGTGATGAGTAAGATGCCGTTCCCTTTGGGGCCTTCTTGTTTTGCGCCTTCCGGGGTGCCACACTGCTGCGTAATAAAGGAAATGAGACGGAGATTAGACATGGTGGGATTATATGATATTTTTCGACTGGTTTCCAGTCTCGGCGGGAAGCAGTATCAGCTTCGCGATTGGACGTTTTATGGTGCCTTGGGCAGTCAAGACGTCGACCACTCGGAATTTGAGATCGACGCCAGGATATGTATTCTGGATGCGCCCTAGACGCCATTCATTCGATGGGAGATTATCCTCCTTGATTATGACCAAATCATTTGGTTGAAGATCTCGGGATGGCGACTGCTATTATTTCTTTTGTGGAGTTCTTTGAGGTATTCATCTTTCCACCTTCGACAGAAATGCTGGTGAGGGACTTCAAACGCTGCCAGCGATTTAGAATAGATGCTGCGTCTGCACCAATTTCTGGCTCAGGGTTGGATAGGAGTGGACCACCGACAAGAAAGTGACCCGGGCTCAATGCCAGCAGGTCGGTTGGGTCTTCGGACATTGCCGAAATTGGACGCGAGTTCAAGCACGCCTCTACCTTGGAAAGAAGCGTTGACAACTCCTCGAAGGTATGCTTGAACGTGACCGTGGATTTGTAAAAGAGAGTTTTAAAACTCTTCACTCCAGCTTCCCATAAGCCACCCATGTGTGGAGCACTAGGAGGGTGAAGTGCCAGGACAAGTTCTGGTAGCTGTATTTGGAGAGGACAAGGTTCCTTTTAGCTTCAAGAAACTCACGCGACAAGACCTTGGCAGCTCCGACAAATGTTTTTCCATTATCAGAGTGCATTGTCGCTGGACACCCCACGTTATAAGACATGCTCGGCCTGTATAATTCTTAATATCGAAGGGGCCGGCAAAGTCAACACCGGTGTGTGTGAAAGGACGCGAAAAAGCAGTACGTTGGGCCGGTAGCTCCCCCATGAGTTGTGTCTAGAGCCGTTTGCGATGGATTATGCAAACCTTGCAGGAATTTATCGTGGATTTGACCAATACCTTGAGCTATGGGATCCAGTATTTTGCTCGGATAGGGCGCATCATCAGCTGATTGCCCCCGTGCAACGAGAAGTCGAGAGTACAGACATGAATAGGGCAGTATGATGGGCTCATCATAATTTAGAGTCTTGCAGGATCGGATGCGCCCACAGGCCCGAATAACTCCGTGTTTGTCTAGGAACGGGTTAAGATTGAGAAGACTGCTGGAATGCGGGACTAATTTCCCTTGGAGAAATCCTTTTATTCTTCCGGATACTCAGTTCTTTGCGCGAGAATGACCAGTTTCTCTTGAGCTTTGGAGAGCTCCACGTGATGCAAATCTGCTGAGCATGGAACTGCGCTTCCCTTACAGCGCGTTATAAAACGTAGTACGTAGGAAAACACGCGTATAGCTTTTTCGAATTTGGAAAAAACGTTCAAGAAAGCTGAATGAGGAACAAGCGGTCGCCACATTGACGTTGATCGGACGCTGTTCCAGTTCAGTGTCGAGAGGGAATTCTATGGAGACTGGCCACTGCTGTTGCGCAACTTGAAACCATTCTGGCCCGTGCCACCACAGTGAACTGTCAAGTAATTAAACTGCTGACACTCCTCTGCTCGCAAGATCAGCTGGATTGGATTCGGAGCGTACGTGGCGCCGCTGCTTGGAGTCTGTGGCCTGAGTAATTCTGGTTACCCTGTTCGCCACAAAGGTTGAACACGCACATGGAGGCTTATTTAGCCATGCTAAAACTATTGTCGAGTCAGTCCCGTAATAGCACTCGCAGTCTTTAAGCGGAAGTGTTGGAATTACTGCTGCTGACAATTCAGCTAACAACACGGCTCCGCACAACTCTAATGGTGGGATGGACACCGTTTTTGTGGGGAGCGACTTAAGTTTTTGCGGTAAGGAGGTGGACAGAGATTTTGTCCCTTGTTTCCGTGCGAACATAAAGCGCAGCGTCATATGCATGCTGAGACGCATCACAGAACCCATGAATTTGTAGCCGGAGCTTTGGCCGCGTCTCTACCCATCGTAAAATGCGCACCTCCCGAAGCTCGCAAAGTGGTCGAGGAATTCGTGCCACTTCGAAATAAGGTCATCTGGTAGCGGAGCATCCCATCCTAGTTCCCTGAGCCATGTTTCTTGCATGAATATCTTGGCTCGGACAATGACTGGCGCTAACCAAACAGCGGGATCGAAAAGCTTCGCAATCTGCGAGAGAACTTCTCGTTTCGAAATGAGTGATTTCGTGAGGAACTGGGCAGGTGAAAAAAATAACTCATCAGAGTCTGCTTTCCATCGAATACCGAGTGTTTTTGCAGCACTGGCTTCTTCTATCTCGAGGAAGTCGGATCTAAGGCGGTGCTGCTCTGGGATGACTCTGAGCAAGTCCTTTTTGTTGGAAGTCCACTTTCTTAGTGGAAATCCTGCGGATTCAACTGCATTAGAAAGTTGAGATATGCATTGCACTGCACAACTCTTAGAGTGAGTGCCTGCTAGCACATCATCATCATACATATAATTGGATATAATGTCACTTGCTAGAGGGTAGCGACACTGCACATCTTTAGCTAGTTGCTGCAGTACTCTGATCGCTAGCAATGGGGCACAGTTTACTCCAAAGGTGACTGTGTTCAGCTCGAAATCTCGGAGCTCATTGTCCTTTGTTCGGAAAAGGATTCTTTGGAATGGACTGTGTTTGGGATCCACCAGGATTTGTCTCTACATTTTTGTAATGTCTGCGTTAAACACGTACTCAAAGAATCGCCATTTAAGGATCTGCATAGTCAGATCCGATTGGAGCACGGGTCCCGGATGTAGGTCGTCGTTGAGACTTTTGCCGTTTGTAGACGGACTGGAGGCGTTAAACACAACGCGAAGCTTAGTAATGGCGCTATCTGGCTTATAGACAGCATGGTGCGGGAGATAGAAGTTGCCTGAACCGTTTGTAGGGGGGACTGGTCTCATATGACCAAAGTCCGAATACTCCTGAAAAACATTATCGTACTGCTCTTTGAGGGATGCGTTCTTGTTCAAACGGTTCTCATTGCGAAGGAGCTGAGCCAGTGCGATAGATCTTGAATGACCTAAGTTGATGGATTCAGGATTTTTAAAAGGGAGGGTGACAACATATCTACCACTTTCGTTTCTGGAGATTGTTTGCTGAAACAACTTCTCACAAGCTGCATCGCACTCTTTAACCAGTTTTACTGGGATATCCTCCACCTCCCAAAATTTCGTGAGAAGCCTCTCCAATCTAACTTCTTGGCTATGCGAAACTCGAGTGGAGAACGAGGAAATGTTTTTGGCACCAGGGTTGGAAATAGGACCCGTGATAGTCCAGCCAAAAATCGTTTCCTGACCTAAAGGGTACCACAGATATTTGTATAGGACCCCTTTAGCAATATGGAGGGAAGGATATCAGCTCCCAATAGGACATCTATTGGGAACTCTTATGGAAATTTGGATCTGCTAGTTGTAGATCCGGAAGACCTTCCAAAGAACTTTGTAGAATTGTGTAAGAGGCCAGATTTCCTGCCAGCTTTGGAAGGACGTAGGCCGAAGCTTCAATTTGAATTCTTGGCTTAATCGAAACTTGAGCGCCAACGCACTGATACTGAGGTCGTATCAATTTGAGCAGCCGTTCAGAAATGAAGGTTGCTTCGGAACCAGAGTCTACCAATGCACGAGCTGTATATTTTGTTCCCAAAGAACATACTTGGATTATAGCCGTGCCGAGGAGAACGCTATGTGTGCTTGCCGAAAAGTAATTTTGGACCGTCGTTTGTGGGTGAGAAGTGGACTGTATATGGACTGGAGTGTCCAAAATTGTTCCAGAACCACCTGTTTGGCAAATTCGTCGGACGATGAAGGAGAGTGTTGTGACGCCCCTTGCAAGTATGGCAATTATGCGCACTAGTGCAATCTTTGAGGTGGTGACCCTGGCGAAGCAATTTAAACACAGCTTGTGCTGCTTTATAGTGTCGGACCGTTCTGGACAGACATTTGTAAAAACTTAGGGCACATACGGATTGGATGGTTTTTTTTTTAGCGCAAAGTTTGCAAGTCTGAATCTTGGCAGTGACTTTGGCTTCAAATGAGTTCACTCTTTTGGAAATAGGTTCTTTTCTGGTAGTCCTAACCGCCAGCTTAGGAGCTACCTGGGGCCTTACATCTTCAATTGCCTCTAAAGTACGATACCGCTCTAATAGGAAATTATTTAACTCACCCCAAGTTGAATATCTGCAGTGCTATGGAGAGACTGCTCCCACAGTGACAAAGTGAGTTTAGGGAGTCTTGAGGAGCACATGAAGACAAAGAGACAATCCCAATTCTCAGTGGAGATATTGGAGAGTTCTAAAGCCGATAAGCACCCTTGGATGGTGCTCTGTAAATCCTTTAATGCGGCTGCAGACTCGTGAGAAATGGGTTGTACATTGACTGTTGACTAACAGTCTTTTGTTTTCAAACCTGTTGACGAGTGCTTGCCATGCTGACGCAAAACCATTATTTGTGAGAGGGGATTGGACACGATAGCCTTAGCATCGCCTCTCGTCTTTGAATTTAAGTGGATAATGGTTGGATGGTTGATATACACCGCTGTGAAATGTCCCGGAACGTAGGCCATTTCAAATAGTCTCCGGAAAAGACTTCGTTGTCAACGGGCGGTAAGCGGCAGCCTCTCGGCTGATAGGCAACATTAGGACCCGGTTTAGAAACCGTAGCGTTCTCAATTTGCTCGCTAAGCATGGATGCACAACGCTCGTACGCCCATAGCAGTGGTCATATTTCGCATGGAGGATTTCGGTATCGGTGACATTGCTGTGTCCCGCAGATTCGGAGAGCGCTCTTGAACAGCGCTCGAATTCTTGCTCGACCTTGTCCCACAAGGTCCGAATCTGTTCTTGTCTGACTTTGAGCGTGTGCAGTGACACATCGGAAGTGGAAGCCAATTTTGACTCGAACTTGCTGAGACGATCGGTCACGGAAATAAACGTGGTCAAAGTAAACATACTTGGCATCTTAAGTTTCTGACTGACGGATCTAGTAATTAGCGGTGGGACTGGACACTTTGCAGATGTGGACGCGATGAATTTATTCGGATCGGAACTAGATCTTTTATGGACCCCGGACGGAACGGCAAGAAGGTTATTTTTATCCTTGGCAATGTCACTTTGCATGCTAGGATCTTATTGAGCCAGAATAAAATAACAATTTATTTTTGCAGACAATGTACATGTAAAATCAACAGATAAAGTAGTTTGGACTAGTGGAGTGGAGAGACCAAAGAATAATTAAATAATAGTATTTATTTAATACAAGGTCAGCAATGCACACAAATAATATTAACTTTAATAATTGCGAACGATAAAAATAAATAAAAACCAAGTGGAAACGTTGCAGTCGGACGCAACCGACTGCGGCATACTCGATTACAGTATTAAACCGGTTAAAAGACGCCTGATTGCAGAGGGGTACGGATGCGGCAGGGGTGTACGCTGTCTTAAAGGTTTTCCGATGCAGATGGGGATGCCACAAGCTGTCTTCGTTGCAAATTTGGTGACTAGCTCAAAGTTTGTAAAAGGTGGGAAAGGGGGGCTGGGGGCATTATGGGTAAGCGTGGCTTCAAAATTTTTGATGCAGATTTTTGTGGAATGTCACTTGCTATCTTCATACCAAATTTGGTGACTCTAGCTGAAAGTTTGTAAAAAGTGGGGAGAGGGGGGCTGGGAGCGGTATGGGTGGGAGCGGTATGGATGGGCGTGGCATCCAAAGTTTTCATGCAGATCTTTGTGGAATGTCAATTGCTATCATCATTCCAAATTTGGTGACTCTAGCTCAAAGTTTGTAAAATGTGGGAAAGGGGGGGCTGGGGTCGGTATGGGTGGTAGTGGCATCCAAATTTTGATACAGATCTTTGTGGAATGTCAATTGCTATCTTTATACCAAATTTGGTGACCCTAGCTCAAAGTTTGTAAAAAGTGGGGAAAGGGGGGCTGGGGGCGGTATGGGTGGGCGTGGCATCCAAATTTGTGATGCAAATCTTTGTGGAATCTAGCTAAAAGTTTGTAAAAGTGGGGCAAGGGGGGCAAAATGGGGGGCGTGGCTCCAAAACTTTGATGCAGTGTTTGGGGGGTCGTTACCAGCTAGCTTTCTACCAAATTTGGAGGCTCTAGCTTCACAACTCTGGATGATACACGCATTCCCGTTTTTGACGAAGCGTTGGGGTGGATGGGGGCGGATAAGGGCAGTATCGGTGGGCGTGGCATCCAAACTTTTGATGCAGATTTTGATGGGTCATCATCAGCTATCTTGGCACCAAATTTGGTGGCTCAAGCTCAAAAACTGAGAGAGATATAGGCTTTTTTGACTTTAAAATACGGTGGGGTTGGGGGCGGAATGGGGGGCGTGGCTCCAAAATTTTTGATGAAGTTTTTGGGGGTTGCTAGTAGCTATCTTCTTACCAAATTTGGTAGTTCTAGCTGTAAGGATGTGCGAAATATGTGGATTTATCGGTTTTGAGTTATCGAATTTATCGATTTGCCAGCCCTCCAGTTATCGTAGAACCCTAATCTTGACACTTTAATTTACTATCTCATAGATAAAGAGAATTGGAAAGTTTCAAGTCTCTAGCTTGAAGGGTGTGGAAAAAATTGAAACCATACGGACGGACAGACGGACAGACGGACGACACCATGACGGACATTACACAAAATCAATATACTCTTTACCTTCGGTATCGAGTATAAAAAATCACGAAACGTGATGTTACGTGAAACGTCGGATGCTGAACGCAATTGCAATGCCAAACGATAGTTATGTATGATTGCTTGGTTATCGATAAATGTATGTACATATATATTATAACAAAGAAACTTGCAATGCTTGTGTTATTATTATACCCTTAACCCATAAATGGGTAAAGAAGGGTATAATGGTTTTGTGCAAAGTATGTAACAGGCAGAAGGAAGCATCTCCGACCCCATAAAGTATATATATATTCTTGATCAGCATCAACAGCCGAGGCGATATAGCCATGTCCGTCTGTCCGTCCGTCTGTCTGTCTGTATGAACGCTTGGATTCCAGAGACTACAAGAGCTAGAGACTTCAGATTTTGTATTTAAGTTCTCCTATACCATAAGCAGTACAAGTTTGCTTCAAATTATCGATAACTATTCTGGTTTCCGATATACACATAATATCGATAACAAAAGAATATCGAATTTGGAAAATCTAAAAATGAGGGTCGAAGTAATGGGTAATAATATAACTTTCCTGAAAATTTCGTCCAAATCGGTTGAGAAACACCGGAGATATCGATTTTATCCCTTGAAGCAAAGTGAGTTTACCAAAGTCTTACATAAGTAAATATAGTTTATTTATTGCAACTGGGTTCAGGGTATCTTCTAGTCGGGCTCTCCGATGTGGTAAATATAAATAAAGTCTGTCGGCATGCGCATTTAAAAATATATTGGTGGAGTACGCTTTGCTCTGGCCGACAGCTGTTTGTGTTTGTGTATGTAAATTAATTTTGTGTGCATCAATATGTGCATATATATATGTCCAAAATGTGTACAACTTGTGGATTAGCATATGAGTTGCATGTGTCGGTTTCTATGTATGTACATATGTACGCTTGAGCTGCGCTCAAGTGCCGGCATATGCTTGTGGATATGTATATATGTACGTATGTTTGTAGTTTGCAGTTTGAGTTGTTAAAAATTGTATTTTTCACTTTAAGCAATTTAGGCTGCACAATAAAATTATTAAAATATTTTATAGAATTACGGATGTGTGGAAATTATTGTGGTAATGGAAAAATTGACGAAAACATACATATGTACGTAGAAACGAAAAATGGATTTATATAGGAGACACATGCACTAAGAAAATAAATAATTGAGATGCACCACGAAACTACACTAAACTTGTGCCTTTTATTTGGAATTTGTAACACTTTTCACTTTTCAGAGTACAAAAAAACTTTTCACCAATTTGCCGCCTTAGTAGAAGGCTATGTAATACTTTTATATGTGCATATGCAAAAGCAAATATGGCGGCTGAATTTTTTCGGAGGCCGTGGAAGAAAAGTATATATGACTATTTATGGGTTCGCCCTTCATGTGGGCATAAATTGAACGGAGTGTTCTGATAGGTAAGTATCAGCACGATAAGTAGAATATTTTTTCGGAGAAGTTGCCACTTGGCAAAGTGCAAAAATGTGGAGAAAATATTACTTATCTGTGCTTTTTGGGTTAAGAAAAAATCCAACGATGCTTGTGGTTGATGTTTTAAAGCTCCGGCTCGAAGGACCAAATGTTGGGGGCAGGCTGGGTTTTCTCTTGGTTGCTGTTGGTGTGGTGGTGGGTGCGACTGCGTCGCACTTGTAAAATAATATAAGAGAAAAGTGATGGGAGTTCTTCCAAAACGAGTCTTCCTTCGTGGGGATGTTTATTCAAAATGATTAGCTATATGTTTCAAGAATAACTTAAAACTAGCCTTAATATTACATGTTTACAAAGTGTGGGGAGTTTATGATCACTGCAGAGAGGATAAGGAAAAACGGCAACTCCTTGTTCAATGACTGCTTTTAGGCATGAACACGTTATCATAATAACCATCCGACATATGTTAATTTCTGCTTTAGCTAACAAAAGAATTTAAATTCACTTATTATTTATAATTGATACATTAGATTACCAATTTAATCTATAGTCTTACATATTATTTCATACGTTTTCGAACGCTTAAGCAAAATCAAAACAAAGACAGTTTATCAGGCACTCTACCATCATTAAGTCTACGGAGGCAATCTAAAAGCTTTCTGAAAATTATCCACTGAACTCGCTCAAAAGCGCGAAGGCTAGACCATGCATGTGTATGAACTCCCACACAGCTGCATCGTTGCGCGCTCTCGCTATACTCTTTCTCTTTTGAAGATCGGGCTTACATGACTTTATAGGTTACTGGTTAAAACGACATATCTTTCTATTTAACTTGAACTGATATGAAACCCGATCGACTGGATTCTTAAAGAATCGCTAAATTTAAATTTCAACTAAATCATAGTGAACATTCGTTCACCGAGGTGCAACGATCCTCTACCAGGCTTCCGTTATTATTTTTTCGCGAATAGACTTTGAGCAATTATTAATGTGCGCATAAAAGAGTATGCAAATATTCCTAGCCTTTGAATATAGGTTTTATCGCGTGTTAATTTCCACGTCCTTTTTAATAAATATATTTCGCTTCTGCATCGATGTACCACTGCACGAGGTTTCTATGGTATTATTCCCTAACCTCGAGGTTCAACGCCTCTTAAGCTAAGCGCTTAATGCTCAATATTCTGCTCGTTCTTTCCTTCTTCGTTAGATTTACAGTAGTTCTCTTAACTTGACTCACTCTGAAAAGAGAGAGAGAGATTATCCGAGATCCCGGTGTGACCCACATTTAGCGGAGATTCCAACCTTTGTTAGCAATATACAAAACGACAGTAGTGTCGCAAAATATTATAAATCATGCCAGGTGCGTTGCATAACTCAAAAAGCATAACTACGAACTGAAATAAAGGACGACCCGGAATTGTGAAAGCTGTCAACTCTCTAGGTGCTTTAGTAAGCGGAACTTGCCACTACGCATCTTTGAGATCGATTTTGGATATTAGATTTGCTTTTGGTAATCGTGCAAATATGCCATGTTTGGTAGTGGATATGCATCCTTCCTCGTGCACTCCTTTACTTTTCTTGCATCTAAGCATAATCTGACTTTGCCTGGTTTTATTATCAGCCTCATGGGTGAACTCCATGAGCTATTTGATTTTTCTTCACCCCTAAATTAATACCCAGTGATACTGGGTAGAATCTTTGTTCAGCTGGTTTCGCATTTCCCAAATCAATTACGCGTTCGTTATTAGAAGTACGGGCTTTCGAATTAGGAAATAGTGATAGCACTGTATTTAACTGGTTTCGTTGTAAGTCTTTTAAGGGATATTAAGCATCTGTGTACGTTCCACAGTAGCCTCATTAGTTTCATACACAGAATATCTGAAGACTTTCTAGCGAATCTATAGAAAGTGATCTCTTTTGGCTATCCCTATGAACAGATTTGGCAGCGTCCAAGATGTCAAAATCCAACGGGTTAAGTGCTGCAAAATCCAGTGAAAGGGTTTATTATAAGCGAAGCCTCGAAACAAACAAATTATGCAGAAAATAAAACACGAGTCCCTAATCGGTCTTCAATGAAAAATCGATTATTTAATAGATCAATAAATTATTTTAAAAGGAAATATTGGTGGTTCAAATAATTTTCGACAGTTAATGCAGCTTAGCCTAAACACTGTGCGTGAGCCACAGTCGGCTGCATGCAACGAATTCACCTTCGGCAGATTGCTGATCGGCTAACAAACTGAATCTTAAACTATTTTATGCTATGCAATCTATTTTATGCTATGCAATCAAAGTAAAATAAAGCTACTCCAACATTAACAAGTAAGAAGGCTCAAATCGGGAGAGCCCGATTAGAAGATACCCTGAACCCAGTTGCAATAAATAAATTAAATTTATGTAAGACTTTGGTATACTGACTTAGCTTCAATCGATTAATCGATATCTCCGGTGTTTCTTAACCGATTTGGACGAAATTTTCAGAAAAGTTCTATCACTACCCATTACTTCAACCCTCATTTTTAGATTTTCCAAATTTGATATTTTTGTAATCGATATTATGTGTATATCGGAAACCACAATAGTTGTCGATAATTTGAAGCAAACTTGTTCTGCTCATCGTATAGGAGAACTAATATCCAAAATCTGAAGTCTCTAGCTCTTGTAGTCTCTGAGATCCACGCGTTCATACTGACGGACAGACGGACGGACAGACGGACATGGCTATATCTCGGCTGTTGATGCTGATCAAGAATATATATACTTTATGGGGTCGGAGATGCTTCCTTCTGCCTGTTACATACTTTTGCACAAAACCATTATACCCTTATTTACCCATTTTATGGGTTAAGGGTATAAATATGAATTAAGTCACTTTTATTAAGTGACAGTGCAGTGACCGAAAAAAGTTTGTCCGGGCAACAAGAAAATAAATAAAACAGATAAAACTGTTCCCAATGAATATTAAATTTTCTCGAATAAATATTTTAGATCCCAAAGCATGTGCTGTCATTTCACAATAGTTTTTATTAAATCGTACAAACATTTAGTTATGATAAAATTTTATTTGTTTCAACAAAAAAAAAGACCCAAAAACTTGTTTGGAAATGGCTAACAATGACAATGCTGCAACAACCGGTGGAGCATTGCATATGCTGCAGCAGATCGAACGCACCACTGCAGTGATAGAAAAACTTACAAAATTTTACATCGATCTGAAAAAAAGTATGATGAGCTCGACGCAGAAAAAGACGCCCACCCGCAGCATCGTAGCGCACAGCTCACAGCTAACCGATGCACTCGATTTGAAATGGTAAGTTGAATAATATACAAAAACTTACGTACATTTCAATTTATCAACTGGATGCCAACAGCTTAGCTGGTATTGATCAGTCTATCGTTTATGGTTTGGATCGTAGCAGTTGCAGTAGCCTCAATCTGGATGCCAGTCAAAAGTTTTGGAACACCTAAATTTTGCGTAACAATATGTAACAGTTGATGAAAAACGAATTACTTAATAAAAATCATTGCATTAGATATAAAGTACTGCAAGTCATTCTGCTTTCTGACTGTGCAATGATAACCTCTCAAATAGCATAGCCAACCAACCATATTACGTTTGCAAATGTTTCCATTTCTTAAGTCTGCAGACCCATGTGTGTGGATCCCCTGTTACATCATGCAACGCACGCAGATGTAGTTTATATAAGTTTTTATTATTTATAATTGTATATTTAATTTTTTTAGTGAAATGCGCAATTTGGAACTGTAAGCCTTGCCAATCACAGAGGGTATATTCAATCGACGAGTAGATAACAGACGGAGCGGAGCTCAGAGCTTGCAACTGAATATAGAGGTGTGTAACCAAACGTACATTTTGTGGCGTTACCATTATAATAATAATACGAACCGGGCGTCATATAACAAAGCCAGCAGCAGTAAAGCCGAGATGACACTGGCTAAATGTTTTAATTGAGGATCACAGTCGGTGGAATCCTACTGGTGTCGTAGCTCTTTGGCGGGGGGTGGGTTCTTCCTGTGTCTCAACTGTATGGCACATAAACTTTAAATATTAGGATTCCTTTAAACTTTACAAAAGGAGCTTAATAGCGACAATAATCTGCAAAAGCTAATGAGAAAAAAAAAATAAATAAATAGATCTCACATCAACTAATCTCCTTTGTGTGCGAGGTCTAAAGGTGACGATTGACATTCGGATTCTCTACCCTTCCCAACCATGATCTTCTACGCGGCATTTTGATGAAGATCCCCTAGAAAAACTTCCCCTAGATTATTATGTTATCATGTCTTCACCCTGAACTAAACAAATTAGGACTCCATAGTTAATTCAAAACAATTCAATATTTATTCCAATTATTATTCAATTTAAAATTCAAATGAATTTTAAAAGTATAGCTGTAACAGAACAATTTTAAACATTTTATTTAGGAATTAAAAAATAATAATATAAACAGAAGTTTTCATATCTGTTCTGATTTTATAACTAATAATCATGTCTTAGGGGTATAATTTTATTTTTGTATATTCTCATTTCATAACATTAGCAAACAGAAAATATTATTAAGTCCAAGCAAAAAAATTTTTCTTCGTACATTAATCTAGTCAATATTATTCGAATTAATTTTATTCATTTTCCAACTTTCTATCCTATAAAAAGCATTAATTATTTGTTTATAATTGTAAAAATCAAATACTAGAACTCAAAGGCGGAAATTGTCAACTTGATTCATTCAAGTGTATACATATGTACGGACGGCACTGTACTTATGCGCACAAGCGCAAGCGATTTAACAGCTGTTCTGTACTAAATTTTGGTGTATGTTTGTAGGAATCGAATATTTGCGAAAGACGCGATATTAGTATCGATAAAGAACGCTAGTTCACAGTCGATGTTGGAGTGGGAAGCAGTCGCTATTCTTGTGCTATGCATCGGACGTATCTTAAGAACTCTTTAAGCTGCCTTCACACGGTCGGTTTTTCAGTAGCTTTTTTTAACCGACCAAAAAGGTTGGCATTCACATTATTCGCATCGGTTAAATCCAAAATCCCATCACTTTTTGTTGTTACACAATCTGGTCACACTTCCTTATATATATAAGTTTGTTTACATTATTTTTGCCAACAATTACTAAAACATACCAAAAACGCCTTTTTTACGTTAACATGTTCAAATTTAACCGACTCAAAAAGAGCAGAAATAGAACACGTTCTATTTTTCTCATTTTGAGTCGGTTTTTGACCGGACCTAACAATTTTAGTGTGTTCACACGAGAGCGCTGGCTTTAAAAAAAAAAAAACCGATGAAAAACCGATCGTGTGAAGGCAGCTTTGAGAATTATAAGTTGTACTATTAGAGCTATATCATAATAAATAAAAAATCGTAATCAAACGAGAAAACTAAAAACCACAATTGGGGGCTCGTCCGGGATAAAGCCTAAGATAAAAGAAATTATAATTTGTTCGGCGAAAAGTGATCGGTGCATCTGGTCCGTGCGAAAGACGGCAGCAGCTTAGGCTGGAATTGATAACTGTACGTATTGTGCGTTAAAGTGGCGCAGGAGAAAAGAAAGAAAGAAAGAAATTGGAAAAGCGACTGGAAGACTGGAAACTGCATACGTTGTTCGGTGCGCTACCGAAACGGAGAGCGAAGCGAAAACCAACGGAAAGCAGTTTAAAGTGGAAATTAAAAGGCGAAGTCACGTGGTGGAATTGCAAGAGTACGTAACGTGGTGAGATTGCAGCGTGTACGTACGTGGTGAAATTGCAAGATTACGTAACGTGGTGAGATTGCAGCTTGTACGTACGTGGTGAAATTGCAAGAGAACGTAACGTGGGTAGATTGCAGAGTAAACGTCCGTGGTGGAAATCTGAGCTGTGGTCATCAATAAAAAGGTCGTCGCGTGGTGAAATTGCAGCGTGAAATTTTTTGGTAAATGTGAGGGCAGTCCCAGGCCCCAACACAGCAGGATAAAGTGTTTTGCAAAGCTACAGATCGGTAACGCAGGCGAGAAGGCCGGTGCATTTGACGGAAAAGTGTTTTGCAAAGCAACAGATCGGTAACGCAGGCGAGAAGGCCGGTGCGTTGGATGAAAAAGGGGTTTGCACAGCTACAGATCGGTAACGCAGGCGAGAAGGCCGGTGCGTTGGAAACCACAGTTATCTGCACAACGTGAGAAGGCGTCACACAGGAGGTAATTGGGAAACGTGACGAAAGCAAATTGTGGCAAGGGGACGTCAGGACCAAAATTCGCAGGCAGGTAAATTGATCCGATTGTTGGCTGTACTGCGTCAAGCTTGGGCGCTGAAAAGGCTCGGAAATCGGCCGCGTTTATTACCATCGAGTTGTTAACAGAGACGAGCGTTAACAGAGCAGCTGTACAAAGCTAACAGCGTGTTATACCATCGAAGGAATACCAGCGACGAACGTTAACATAGCCTTACAGAGTTAACAGAGTGTTGTAGCAATCGCAGTCAGCATTATTGCGAATATCAACTGAAGAGTATTAATAATTTTATAATCATAAGTAAACTGTAAACGGTCAAGATGCAAGTTATGAGATTATGGTAATGCGTGTCTTAGATTTGCGACAGAAGTTAGCGCAGCTCAATTTGCAAACTAGCGGGGTTAAACGCGATTTGCAAAACAGATTACTAGTTCATTTTGGCCTCCAGGAAGACGACGAAGATGAAGATGTCAAATCAGTTGTTACAGCAGAAGATAGTCCAGTACCTAACCAAGCTTTACCGAACGTAGTATCGACAATGGCAACCAAGCCATGGTTCACCTTGAAAGACGTGGAGGGCAGTGTGTCACAATTTAGTGGTTCTGATAATGCTGATATAACTAATTGGGTAGAAGAGCTGGAAGAATGTGCAGTAACAGTGCAGTGGAATAAGCTACAACTTTTTATATATGCTAAACAGTTATTAGTGGGTGCTGCGAAGTCGTTTGTACGAAGCCTTCGCGACGTACGAAACTGGGAACCGTTGAAGTCCGCTCTACTGGAAGAATTTACAGTTAAATTGTCTTCAGCAGAGATTCATCGAAAGTTGCAGAAACGTCAGCAAAAGAAAGGGGAATCCCTGCTAGAGTTTTTGTACGCGTTATTGGAAATAGCTAAACCAACTAAGTTAGATGATGCTAGCATTATGGATATTTTGTTGCAGGTGTTCCAGACACAAAGGCAAATAAAGCAATGTTGTATCAGCCCAAGAAATGCAAAATCTCGTAGTGGCCCTAAGAAAAATTTGTCAGAGTTAGTGAATGTTGGTAACGCAGGTAGATAGGCAACAATAGGAAAATCTAGAAAGTGTTTTAAATGCGGTGATGAGTCTCATTTAAAAAAGGATTGTACCAAAAAAGATTTCAAATGTTACAAATGTGGTAAGCCAGGCCATCGTGCTGCAGAGTGCAAAGAGAAGGTTGAACCAAAAAAGGAGAGTGAACCGAACGCAAATGTGGTGCAGTTTGATGAAGTGATCCAAAAGCCAACCAGTTCCTTTACTGCTTCAGGGCTTGAATTAAAAGATGTTGCGTATGCAGGCATTCAATTCAAAGGTCTTATAGACACAGGCGCGGACATATGTTTACTGCGAAGAAGCATATTTTCAAGTTTGGGAAGTTGACGTTGAATGGTCCTGGGAAATGTTTGACGGGGATTGGAGAAAGTCAAATATTAACATTGGTAGTTTCTTTATACCAGTCCAGATTGACAATATATAAATAGGAGTTGAATTTCACGTAATTCCAGATAGAGATATTGGTTTTGATGCTATTTTAGGAAGGACAATTCTCGAGCATGTTGATATGCAATAACTTCAGGAAGAACGCAATTTAAAAAACGTCCAAAAGATATGATAGAAACTAATAAAGTTTGCAGTCGTCATGCGCGGATTTGTTAGCTGAGTTTAAAGACATGTGCATGTTAATTTCAGAAAAGGTTGATACAGAAAAAGAGGTTAAGTTGTCTCATCTTAATGATACTTATAGTACTGAGGTGAAAAATATGATACGGAAGTATGTGCCACAGAGAAACGTTAACGCACCAGTGAAAATGAAAAAAAATTTTGACCTATGAAATTCCAGTTTATCAGCATCCGAGGCGTCTAGCATTTTGCGAGCAGCAAATCGTCGATAATCAAATAGATGAATGGAAGAAGGCATAATACAGCCAAGTTTTCAGAATATGCATAACCGGTAGTGTTGGTAGCAAAAAAGAATGGAAAGAAACGCCTATGTTGCGATTACAGGAAGTTGAACGAAAAAATAGTGCGAGATAATTTCCCAATGGCTCAGATCGAGACAGTGATAGAAAAACTTCAAGGCGCAAAGTTATTTACAACTTTGGATTTAACTAATGGTTTTTTCCATGTTCCGATAGAGCCAGATTCTCAAAAATACACATCCTTCGTAACTCAGAGAGGGCAATATGAGTTCTTGTTTGTACCATTCGGTATATCAAACTCACCAGCAGTATTCACACGGTTTATAATGGCAGTACTACGCGATTTGATAAAAAATAATGATGCTGTTGTGTACATGGACGATTTAATAATTCCAAGCAGTGATATAGAAGAAGGTGTGGCAAAGCTAGGTAGATTCTTAAAGGTAGCGGCGCAGAATGGGCTACGAATAAATTGGGAAAAGTGTCAAATTTTGCAGAGACGGGTTGATTTTTTGGGATATATAATAGAGGATAACACTATTAAGCCTAGCAATGAGAAGACCTTAGCAGTAGCAAATTTTCTATGCCAACGGATGCAAAGGCAATCCAACGATTTTTAGGACTTACATTATATTTTCGGAAGTTTATTGAGGGATATGCAACTATAGCAAAACCGTTGTCAGACATGTTACGAAAAGATACAAAATTTGAATTCAAAGAATTACAACAGATTGCGTTTAAACAACTGAAAGAAGCATTAATTAACAGACCGCTGTTGAAAATATATAAACCAGGCTTAAAGACGGAAATACATACCGACGCGTCAAAATGGGGCTATGGAGCTGTTTTGTTACAGAAAGATTTAGAAGACAGTTTGTTTCACCCAGTTCAGTATATGAGTCATAAAACAAAACCCAGTGAAGAAAAATATCCAGCTTATGATCTTGAGGTATTAGCAATTATTGAAGCTCTGACTAAATGGCGTGTTTATGTTCTGGGAATTAGTTTTAAAATCGTTACCGATTGTAACGCTTTTACAATGACAATGAAAAAGAAAGACGTACCATTAAGAGTAGCGCGTTGGGCAATGTTCTTACAAGATTTTAATTATGCTGCTTGCTATATGTTGTCGGAAAGTATTGTTCACAGATTGAAAGAAGCGCAGTTAACAGATGATTGGATTCAGGCTGTGCGGAAGATTGTTGAAGAAAAAGCTTATGAAGACTACTATATTGCAAATGGTATATTGTTTAAGGACTCAAGCCGAGAACTTATTGTAGTACCAGCTCAAATGGAAAATGAGATCATACAGATAGCGCACAGACAAGGTCATTTCTCTTACAAAAAGACTCAGGATTTGGTTGAGAAATCTTATTTTATTCCTAAAGTTAAAGAGAAATTTTCACGCGTAATAGATAGTTGCGTTGAATGTATTATTGTTAATGAGAAATCTGGAAAGAGAGAGGGGTATCTACAACCTATTGATAAAGGTGATAGACCATTGTTGACATACCACATCGACCACGTTGGACCGTTAGAAATTACTAAAAAAACGTTATAACTATATTTTTGTAGTGGTAGCCGCATTTTCTAAGTATGTTTGGTTGTACCCTACGCGAAGCACTGGTGTTGAAGAGGTAATAAAATGTCTGGAATTACAGGCTACCAATTTTGGCAATCCATTGAAAATAGTTTCGGATAGAGGTGCTGCATTTACTTCCAATTTGTTCCGAGAGTATTGTGAAGCTCAAAGTATCCAACACTTAATGATCGCTACTGGTGTTCCTCGAGGAAATGGCCAGGTAGAACGCATGCACAAGATTGTGATACCAATGCTTTCAAAGTTGAATCAAGGAGATACAGGTACTTGGTATAGGCACTTACGCAAGGTTCAGCAGATAATAAGCAAGGTAGACCCACGAAGTACTAAAGTCTCACCTTTTAAATTTTAACTGGTCTAGAAATGCGTATCCAGAATGACCCAAAATTAAATGAATTACTCCAAACATCGTTGATAGAAGATTTAGACGATAGACGTAAAAAATTACGAGACGAAACTCGTAAAAACATAGGTCGGATACAAAAAGAAAATAATAATACTTTCGATTCAAACCGCAAAGCAGACAGACGGTACAGTGTTAATGATATCGTGGCTATAAAAAGGACCCAGTATGGGACAGGCTTAAAACTTAAGGGGAAGTATCTCAGACCATACAAAGTACTCAAGGTTAACCCACATGGAAGGTATGAAGAAGTGAAGATTGGTCAAACGGAAGGACCTTATCAGACATCGAAAGTTGTAGAGTTCATGAAGCCATGGGTAGACCAATTCGGGGCGAATGGACCGTCAGGAAAGCCGAATGTAGGAATCGAATATTTGCGAAAGACGCGTAGTGGTAATCGATATTAGTATCGATAAAGAATGCTAGTACACAGTCGAGGTTGGAGTGGGAAGCAGTCGCTATTCTTGTCAGCTATGCATCGGACGTAACTTAAGAACTCTCGAAGAATTATAAGTTGTACTATTAGAGCTATATCATAATAATAAAAAAATCTTAATCAAACGAGAAAACTAAAAACCACATATGTATATCGAAAGCAAGAATAGTTATCGATAGTTTGAAATAAAGTTGATCTGCCTATGGCTTAGGAGAAGTTCTTGATGAAACTTTCACAGATTGCTTAGATCATGTCGGGTTTGTTCACTATGAAATTTTATTTTGATCGGAGCATTCTACGACACAGCCACCATACAAATTTACCATATCGTACCATCTATTCTTGTCTCTGTCGTGCACTTCATGTACCTACATTTCAATATGTTGTTTTTGTCGAAAACGAACAAGTAAATGACGCTCAAGAGTAAAAATATTAGCGAAATATTACCAACAACTGCACAGAAACATAAGAGGGGGGAGTATTGATTTGGATGTGTGAAGGGTATCATAGTCTTGGCATAGCCAAAATTAACTATACGCCACTATGTTTATAAGTTCACTCTGGTGGCAAGAATATTGTTAACTCTTGGCAATTTGGCTCGGCTTTGCCATAAAATTTAAACTAATGTTTTTAATAATTACTCACAGTTTTAAGGCAGCGGCGAAAGATCTTTCCTCGTGGCTTATGTTCGTTGTTTTTGTTGTTTTAGGTTATTATATGTATGTCTGTGGGGCTGTACATTTTATGGTCTTTTTGGGTTTAATTGTACCCTTCACAGGGTATATTGACTTTGTCATGAATCTGTAACGCCTTGTAGGAATGATGGGAGACCCCATAAACCATATATCAAAATGATCAGGACGAGCTCAGGAATTGATTTCCGTCTGTCCGTCTGCCTGTTTCAACACGATTTCCGGCCAAACTGCTGAACCGATCTTGATGAAACTTTCACAGATTGCTTAGATCATGTCGGGTTTGTTCACTATGAAATTTATTTCGATCGGAGCATTCTACGACACAGCCACCATACAAATTTACCATATCGTACCATCTATTCTTGTCTCTGTCGTGCACTTTCATGTACCTACATTTCAATATGTTGTTTTTGTCGAAAACGAAAAAGTAAATGACGCTCAAGAGTAAAAATATTAACGAAAAATTACCAACAACTGCACAGAAACATAAGAGGGGGGAGTATTGATTTGGCTGTGTGAATGGTATCATAGTCTTGGCATAGCCAAAATTAACTATGCGCCACTATGTTTATAAGTTCACTCTGGTGGCAAGAATATTGTTAACTCTTGGCAATTTTGCTCGGCTTTGCCATAAAATTTTAACCAATGTTTTTAATAATTACTCACAGTTTAAAGGCAGCGGCGAAAGATCTTTCCTCGTGGCTTATGTTCGTTGTGTTTGTTGTTTTAGGTTATTATATGTATGTCTGTGGGGCTTTACATTTTATGGTCTTTTTGGGTTTTATTGTACCCTTCACATGGTATATTGACTTTGTCATGAATCTGTAACGCCTAAAGGAATGATGGGAGACCCCATAAACTATATATCAAAATGATCAGGACGAGCTCAGGAATTGATTTCCGTCTGTCCGTCTGCCTGTTTCAACACGATTTCCGGCCAAACTGCTGAACCGATCTTGATGAAACTTTCACAGATTGCTTAGATCATGTCGGGTTTGTTCACTATGAAATTTCATCCCGATCGGAGCATTCTACGATATAGCCACCATATAAATTTACCATATCAACGCGATTTCCAGCCAAACTGCTGAACCGATCTTGATGAAACTTTCACAGATTGCTTAGATCATGTCGGGTTTGTTCACTTTGAAATTTCATCCCGATCGGAGCATTCTACGATATAGCCACCATATAAATTTACCATATCAACACGATTTCCGGCCAAATCTTAACCCGTTCCTAGACAAACACGGAGTTATTCGGGCCTGTGGGCGCATCCGATCCTGCAAGACTCTAAATTATGATGAGCCCATCATACTGCCCTATTCATGTCTGTACTCTCGACTTCTTGTGCGCATCACTCATCAAATCTCGTTGCACGGGGGCAATCAGCTGATGATGCGCCCTATCCGAGCAAAATACTGGATCCCATAGCTCAAGGTATTGGTCAAATCCACGATAAATTCCTGCAAGGTTTGCATAATCCATCGCAAACGGCTCTAGACACAACTCATGGGGAGCTACCGGCTCAACGTACTGCTTTTTCGCGTCCTTTCACACACACCGGTGTTGACTTTGCCGGCCCCTTCGATATTAAGAATTATACAGGCCGAGCATGTCTTATAACGTGGGTGTCCAGCGACAATGCACTCTGATAATGGAAAAACATTTGTCGGAGCTGCCAAGGTCTTGTCGCGTGAGTTTCTTGAAGCTAAAAGGAACCTTGTCCTCTCCAAATACAGCTACCAGAACTTGTCCTGGCACTTCAACCCTCCTAGTGCTCCACACATGGGTGGCTTATGGGAAGCTGGAGTGAAGAGTTTTAAAACTCTCTTTTACAAATCCACGGTCACGTTCAAGCATACCTTCGAGGAGTTGTCAACGCTTCTTTCCAAGGTAGAGGCGTGCTTGAACTCGCGTCCAATTTCGGCAATGTCCGAAGACCCAACCGACCTGCTGGCATTGAGCCCGGGTCACTTTCTTGTCGGTGGTCCACTCCTATCCAACCCTGAGCCAGAAATTGGTGCAGACGCAGCATCTATTCTAAATCGCTGGCAGCGTTTGAAGTCCCTTCACCAGCATTTCTGTCGAAGGTGGAAAGATGAATACCTCAAAGAACTCCACAAAAGAAATAAATAGCAGTCGCCATCCCGAGATCTTCAACCAAATGATTTGGTCATAATCAAGGAGGATAATCTCCCATCGAATGAATGGCGTCTAGGGCGCATCCAGAATACATATCCTGGCGTCGATCTCAAATTCCGAGTGGTCGACGTCTGACTGCCCAAGGCACCATAAAACGTCCAATCGCGAAGCTGATACTGCTTCCCGCCGAGACTGGAAACCAGTCGAAAAATATCATATAATCCCACCATGTCTAATCTCCGTCTCATTTCCTTTATTACGCAGCAGTGTGGCACCCCGGAAGGCGCAAAACAAGAAGGCCCCAAAGGGAACGGCATCTTACTCATCAACAAGAACTGCCCCTAATGTCTTGCTCATCAGCACTCGGGAGTGACGTGCCGTCGTGAAGACCGGTGCCACGTATGCCAGGGCGACCACCACACCCTCCTACACATGCACGAGGGACGGCCACTCTCATCGGCACCCACACGATCGGCATCTCAGGCTCGACAAGGTTCCCCTCAGCCTTCCGTTGCACCACCTCCATACCGTTGGTACGCCAGTTGTCGCTTTCCTCAATCCTGGAGCGGCAACGGACAAGGGTGCTACCAACAGTGGTTCTGCGACTTGACACGGGGTCCAAAACATTCGAAATGCGAGCAGTAGTCGACCCGTGCTGCCCGCTCAGTCGTATCGACACATCCTTGGCAACGGCCCTCGGGTTTTCCGTCACCCGGGTCGGTAATGACAGAGCGTGCACGGTCGTGATCAAGTCGCGCTCGACCGAGTTCCAGAAAGAGGTGATTCTCCAGGCGATGCCCACCAAAATCCGCACCCCCATCAAGGCCATAGTGGAGCAGCATTGCGCCAATACGGCGAATGTTACGCTGGAAGACGACCGCTGGTTCCGGTCAAGCATGACCAGCCTGGTGTTGGGGTCGGATATATACCCAGACATTATCCTGCCGGGGGTGATTCCGAGTCAAGGAGGTCCTTTGGCTCAAAACACTGTATTTGACTGGATGTTGTCCGGCTCATGCGCCCACCAATAGAGACCATGGTTCCGTAGCGCAGTTCCGTTCCTCATCTTTTTTTTTTTTTCGTATGACGCTCCATCACTTTTCTTTTATATTATTTTACAAGTGCGACGCAGTCTTGAGCTCAAGTCCTGTCAATCTATTGGAATTTCGTGAGTTTAAATAACTGAAACATGTTTGCCTTATATACAAGTTAAGCAGTCAGAACGACTACCGTGAACGTTCATACCACCTTAATGCTATTCCTGCAATGTTGCAATTTCAGACGTGGAATTTGTCGCGAGTTATTCGTTTTAAGAAAAGCTAGAATTCGTTAAACATTGTTATGTTTAATATAATACTTAGAAGTACACGTTTCGGCCGCTCAACTTGTAGTGATTTCTCTCGCTGCCAAGCAAGCTCTCGTCGGCTCTCGGTCGTCCGGCATTTTTTATCGTCATCGATACATCGGCGTTCGATGTGGTAGCCGAGTTGTGACGTTTGTCAATGCACAAAAGGCGTTGTGTGGCCGCATCATTACATCGTCAGCAGTCGTTGCACTCTCTATGACTCTGTGGAATTTTGTTAATGGTTGTAGGCGATAGCAAGAGTTGGTCGAAGAGTATCACTGGAACCGGGTTTTAACTATTCTCCACTGCAAGATCTGCGTCCCGCATATCATAAAACTTTGACTTCTGCAGACGTGGTACGTGACGAAAATCCCAAGACAACGTTTGATGCATCTGGGATGCCTTTCGTTGACGTCAGCTTCTATGTTATGCTAAGACATGGTCGAAGGTTTCCTGAGGTTTCGTAGGCTGAATGAAGTTGTTTATGCAGTCGCGTTGATTGTTGAGGTCTAACTGCTCTAAATCCTTGTCCTGTCGAATTTATGTATTCCCTATGGATGAGCACTTTCCCAAAACAGCGAACGTCTCTCTGCCAGTGATACTTGGCTCCGCGTTTTTTTTTTTTTGTAGATGATCATGCAGCGTTGCTGTATTGATTGGTGTTGAGCATCAAAGAGCCGTTTATATTGATACGTTGATCGTCGTATTTAGCAAGGGACTCCCGGGACCGTAAAATAGCGTTCCAGTCTGATGAGTCTGGTGGTCTTGCTTTTATTTCACGCCGACCTCAACCAGTCAATTTAACGCTGTTCCCGCGATGTTGCTCTTGTCATCCCGGAAATCCCCTCCAATGCATCTTGAAGGTAGTGGTCTGCTAATGCTCTGATCCGGGAACTGGGCCAATTCGAACATTCCATTATAGTTCCAGACGAAGCCTTGTTGTCGGGTAACAACAGTTTCTCGTATTTAAAATACACACGGCGGCCACAGTGTGAATCAGGAGCATGCTTATGAAATAATGTACAAGGGTTTTTTTCTAATATTAATTTGTTATAAAATGATTGAAGCAAGAAATCTTTTCAAAAGAGCTTTGCATTAATGAAATGATAACAAGTAAGAAGACTCTAGTCGGGAGAGCCCGACTAGAAGATACCCAGTTGCAAAAAATATATTAAATTTATGCAAGATTTTGGTATAAGGACTTAGCTTCAATCGATCAAACTCCAAATCCTCGGTGTTTCTCTACCGATTTGGATGAAATTTTCAGAAAGTTCTATCATTACCCATTTCTTCAACCCTAATTCTTACATTTTCCAAATTCGATATTTTTTGTTATCGATATTATGTGTATATTGGAAACCAGAATAGTTATCGATAATTTGAATCAAACTTGTTCTGCTCATGGTATAGGAGAACTTATATACAAAATCTGAAGTCTCTAGCTCTTGTAGTCTCTGAGATCCACGCGTTCATACAGACGGACAGACGGACGGACAGTCGGACATGGCTATATCGTCTCGGCTGTTAATGCTGATCAAGAATATATATACTTTATGGGGTCGGAGATGCTTCCTTCTGCATGTTACATACTTTTGCACAAAACCATTATACCCTTATTTACCCATTTTATGGGTTAAGGGTATAAATATGAATTAAGTCACTTTTATTAAGTGACAGTGCAGTGACCGAAAAAAGTTTGTCCGGGCAACAAGAAAATAAATAAAACAGATAAAACTGTTCCCAATGAATATTAAATTTTCTCGAATAAATATTTTCAGATCCCAAAGCATGTGCTGTCATTTCACAATAGTTTTTATTAAATCGTACAAACATTTAGTTATGATAAATTTTATTTGTTTCAACAAAAAAAAAAGACCCAAAAACTTGTTTGGAAATGGCTAACAATGACAATGTTGCAACACCGGTGGAGCATTGCATTTGCTGCAGCAGATCGAACGCACCACTGCAGTGATAGAAAAACTTACAAAATTTTACATCGATCTGAAAAAATTATGATGAGCTCGACGCAGAAAAAGACGCCCACCCGCAGCATCGTAGCGCACAGCTCACAGCTAACCGATGCACTCGATTTGAAATGGTAAGTTGAATAATATACAAAAACTTACGTACATTTCAATTTATCAACTGGATGCCAACAGCTTAGCTGGTATTGATCAGTCTATCGTTTATGGTTTGGATCGTCGCAGTTGCAGTAGCCTCAATCTGGATGCCAGTCAAAAGTTTTGGAACACCTAAATTTTGCGTAACAATATGTAACAGTTGATGAAAAACGAATTACTTAATAAAAATCATTGCATTAGATATAAAGTACTGCAAGTCATTCTGCTTTCTGACTGTGCAATGATAACCTCTCAAATAGCATAGCCAACCAACCATATTACGTTTGCAAATGTTTCCATTTCTTAAGTCTGCAGACCCTTGTGTGTGGATCCCCTGTTACATCATGCAACGCACGCAGATGTAGTTTATATAAGTTTTTATTATTTATAATTGTATATTTAATTTTTTTAGTGAAATGCGCAATTTGGAACTGTAAGCCTTGCCAATCACAGAGGGTATATTCAATCGACGAGTAGATAACAGACGGAGCGGAGCTCAGAGCTTGCAACTGAATATAGAGGTGTGTAACCAAACGTACATTTTGTGGCGTTACCATTATAATAATAATACGAACCGGGCGTCATATAACAAAGCCAGCAGCAGTAAAGCCGAGATGACACTGGCTAAATGTTTTAATTGAGGATCACAGTCGGTGGAATCCTACTGGTGTCGTAGCTCTTTGGCGGGGGGTGGGTTCTTCCTGTGTCTCAACTGTATGGCACATAAACTTTAAATATTAGGATTCCTTTAAACTTTACAAAAGGAGCTTAATAGCGACAATAATCTGCAAAAGCTAATTGAGAAAAAAAAAATAATAAATAGATCTCACATCAACTAATCTCCTTTGTGTGCGAGGTCTAAAGGTGACGATTGACATTCGGATTCTCTACCCTTCCCAACCATGATCTTCTACGCGGCATTTTGATGAAGATCCCCTAGAAAAACTTCCCCTAGATTATTATGTTATCATGTCTTCACCCTGAACTAAACAAAATTAGGACTCCATAGTTATTCAAAACAATTCAATATTTATTCCAATTATGATTCAATTTAAAATTCAAATGAATTTTAAAAGTATAGCTGTAACAGAACAATTTTAAACATTTTATTTAGGAATTAAAAAATAATTAATATAAACAGAAGTTTTTCATATCTGTTCTGATTTTATAACTAATAATCATGTCTTAGGGGTATAATTTTATTTTTGTATATTCTCATTTCATAAACATTAGCAAACAGAAAATATTTATTAAGTCCAAGCAAAAAAATTTTTCTTCGTACATTAATCTAGTCAATATTATTCGAATTAATTTTATTCATTTTCCAACTTTCTATCCTATAATAAGCATTAATTTATTTGTTTATTAATTGTAAAAATCAAATACTAGAACTCAAAGGCGGAAATTGTCAACTTGATTCATTCAAGTGTATACATATGTACGGACGGCACTGTACTTATGCGCACAAGCGCAAGCGATTTAGCAGCTGTTCTGTACTAAATTTTGGTGTATGTTTGTAGGAATCGAATATTTGCGAAAGACGCGATATTAGTATCGATAAAGAACGCTAGTTCACAGTCGATGTTGGAGTGGGAAGCAGTCGCTATTCTTGTGCTATGCATCGGACGTATCTTAAGAACTCTTTAAGCTGCCTTCACACGGTCGGTTTTTCTGTAGCTTTTTTTAACCGACCAAAAAGGTTGGCATTCACATTATTCGCATCGGTTAAATCCAAAATCCCATCACTTTTTGTTGTTACACAATCTGGTCACACTTCCTTATATATATAAGTTTGTTTACATTATTTTTTGCCAACAATTACTAAAACATACCAAAAACGCCTTTTTTACGTTAACATGTTCAAATTTAACCGACTCAAAAAGAGCAGAAATAGAACACGTTCTATTTTTCTCATTTTGAGTCGGTTTTTGACCGGACCTAACAATTTTAGTGTGTTCACACGAGAGCGCTGGCTTTAAAAAAAAAAAAAACCGATGAAAAACCGATCGTGTGAAGGCAGCTTTAAGAATTATAAGTTGTACTATTAGAGCTATATCATAATAAATAAAAAATCGTAATCAAACGAGAAAACTAAGAAACCACAATTGGGGGCTCGTCCGGGATAAAGCCTAAGATAAAAGAAATTATAATTTGTTCGGCGAAAAGTGATCGGTGCATCTGGTCCGTGCGAAAGACGGCAGCAGCTTAGGCTGGAATTGATAACTGTACGTATTGTGCGATAAAGTGGCGCAGGAGAAAAGAAAGAAAGAAAGAAATTGGAAAAGCGACTGGAAGACTGGAAACTGCATACGTTTGTTCGGTGTGCTACCGAAACGGAGAGCGAAGCGAAAACCAACGGAAAGCAGTTTAAAGTGGAAATTAAAAGGCGAAGTCACGTGGTGGAATTGCAAGAGTACGTAACGTGGTGAGATTGCAGCGTGTACGTACGTGGTGAAATTGCAAGAGTACGTAACGTGGTGAGATTGCAGCTTGTACGTACGTGGTGAAATTGCAAGAGAACGTAACGTGGGTAGATTGCAGAGTAAACGTCCGTGGTGGAAATCTGAGCTGTGGTCATCAATAAAAAGGTCGTCGCGTGGTGAAATTGAAGCGCGAAATTTTTTTGGTAAATGTGAGGGCAGTCCCAGGCCCCAACACAGCAGGATAAAGTGTTTTGCAAAGCTACAGATCGGTAACGCAGGCGAGAAGGCCGGTGCATTGACGGAAAAGTGTTTTGCAAAGCAACAGATCGGTAACGCAGGCGAGAAGGCCGGTGCGTTGGATGAAAAAGGGGTTTGCACAGCTACAGATCGGTAACGCAGGCGAGAAGGCCGGTGCGTTGGAAACCACAGTTATCTGCACAACGTGAGAAGGCGTCACACAGGAGGTAATTGGGAAACGTGACGAAAGCAAATTGTGGCAAGGGGACGTCAGGACCAAAATTCGCAGGCAGGTAAATTGATCCGATTGTTGGCTGTACTGCGTCAAGCTTGGGCGCTGAAAAGGCTCGGAAATCGGCCGCGTTTATTACCATCGAGTTGTTAACAGAGACGAGCGTTAACAGAGCAGCTGTACAAAGCTAACAGCGTGTTATACCATCGAAGGAATACCAGCGACGAACGTTAACATAGCCTTACAGAGTTAACAGAGTGTTGTAGCAATCGCAGTCAGCATTATTGCGAATATCAACTGAAGAGTATTAATAATTTTATAATCATAAGTAAACTGTAAACGGTCAAGATGCAAGTTATGAGATTATGGTAATGCGTGTCTTAGATTTGCGACAGAAGTTAGCGCAGCTCAATTTGCAAACTAGCGGGGTTAAACGCGATTTGCAAAACAGATTACTAGTTCATTTTGGCCTCCAGGAAGACGACGAAGATGAAGATGTCGAATCAGTTGTTACAGCAGAAGATAGTCCAGTACCTAACCAAGCTTTACCGAACGTAGTATCGACAATGGCAACCAAGCCATGGTTCACCTTGAAAGACGTGGAGGGCAGTGTGTCACAATTTAGTGGTTCTGATAATGCTGATATAACTAATTGGGTAGAAGAGCTGGAAGAATGTGCAGTAACAGTGCAGTGGAATAAGCTACAACTTTTTATATATGCTAAACAGTTATTAGTGGGTGCTGCGAAGTCGTTTGTACGAAGCCTTCGCGACGTACGAAACTGGGAACCGTTGAAGTCCGCTCTACTGGAAGAATTTACAGTTAAATTGTCTTCAGCAGAGATTCATCGAAAGTTGCAGAAACGTCAGCAAAAGAAGGGGAATCCCTGCTAGAGTTTTTGTACGCGTTATTGGAAATAGCTAAACCAATTAAGTTAGATGATGCTAGCATTATGGAATATTTTGTTGCAGGTGTTCCAGACACAAAGGCAAATAAAGCAATGTTGTATCAGCCCAAGAAATGCAAAATCTCGTAGTGGCCCTAAGAAAAATTTGTCAGAGTTAGTGAATGTTGGTAACGCAGGTAGATAGGCGACAATAGGAAAATCTAGAAAGTGTTTTAAATGCGGTGATGAGTCTCATTTAAAAAGGATTGTACCAAAAAAGATTTCAAATGTTACAAATGTGGTAAGCCAGGCCATCGTGCTGCAGAGTGCAAAGAGAAGGTTGAACCAAAAAGGAGAGTGAACCGAACGCAAATGTGGTGCAGTTTGATGAAGTGATCCAAAAGCCAACCAGTTCCTTTACTGCTTCAGGGCTTGAATTAAAAGATGTTGCGTATGCAGGCATTCAATTCAAAGGTCTTATAGACACAGGCGCGGACATATGTTTACTGCGAAGAAGCATATTTTCAAGTTTGGGAAGTTGACGTTGAATGGTCCTGGGAAATGTTTGACGGGGATTGGAGAAAGTCAAATATTAACAATTGGTAGTTTCTTTATACCAGTCCAGATTGACAATATAGAAATAGGAGTTGAATTTCACGTAATTCCAGATAGAGATATTGGTTTTGATGCTATTTTAGGAAGGACAATTCTCGAGCATGTTGATATGCAAATAACTTCAGGAAGAACGCAATTTTAAAAACGTCCAAAAGATATGATAGAAACTAATAAAAGTTTGCAGTCGTCATGCGCGGATTTGTTAGCTGAGTTTAAAGACATGTGCATGTTAATTTCAGAAAGGTTGATACAGAAAAAGAGGTTAAGTTGTCTCATCTTAATGATACTTATAGTACTGAGGTGAAAAATATGATACGGAAGTATGTGCCACAGAGAAACGTTAACGCACCAGTGAAAATGAAAAAAAAATTTTGACCTATGAAATTCCAGTTTATCAGCATCCGAGGCGTCTAGCATTTTGCGAGCAGCAAATCGTCGATAATCAAATAGATGAATGGAAGAAGGCATAATACAGGCAAGTTTTCAGAATATGCATAACCGGTAGTGTTGGTAGCAAAAAAGAATGGAAAGAAACGCCTATGTTGCGATTACAGGAAGTTGAACGAAAAAATAGTGCGAGATAATTTCCCAATGGCTCAGATGGAGACAGTGATAGAAAAACTTCAAGGCGCAAAGTTATTTACAACTTTGGATTTAACTAATGGTTTTTTCCATGTTCCGATAGAGCCAGATTCTCAAAAATACACATCCTTCGTAACTCAGAGAGGGCAATATGAGTTCTTGTTTGTACCATTCGGTATATCAAACTCACCAGCAGTATTCACACGGTTTATAATGGCAGAACTACGCGATTTGATAAAAAATAATGATGCTGTTGTGTACATGGACGATTTAATAATTCCAAGCAGTGATATAGAAGAAGGTGTGGCAAAGCTAGGTAGATTCTTAAAGGTAGCGGCGCAGAATGGGCTACGAATAAATTGGGAAAAGTGTCAAATTTTGCAGAGACGGGTTGATTTTTTGGGATATATAATAGAGGACAACATTATTAAGCCTAGCAATGAGAAGACCTTAGCAGTAGCAAATTTTTCTATGCCAACGGATGCAAAGGCAATCCAACGATTTTTAGGACTTACATTATATTTTCGGAAGTTTATTGAGGGATATGCAACTATAGCAAAACCGTTGTCAGACATGTTACGAAAAGATACAAAATTTGAATTCAAAGAATTACAACAGATTGCGTTTAAACAACTGAAAGAAGCATTAATTAACAGACCGCTGTTGAAAATATATAAACCAGGCTTAAAGACGGAAATACATACCGACGCGTCAAAATGGGGCTATGGAGCTGTTTTGTTACAGAAAGATTTAGAAGACAGTTTGTTTCACCCAGTTCAGTATATGAGTCATAAAACAAAACCCAGTGAAGAAAAATATCCAGCTTATGATCTTGAGGTATTAGCAATTATTGAAGCTCTGACTAAATGGCGTGTTTATGTTCTGGGAATTAGTTTTAAAATCGTTACCGATTGTAACGCTTTTACAATGACAATGAAAAGAAAGACGTACCATTAAGAGTAGCGCGTTGGGCAATGTTCTTACAAGATTTTAATTATGCTGCTTGCTATATGTTGTCGGAAAGTATTGTTCACAGATTGAAAGAAGCGCAGTTAACAGATGATTGGATTCAGGCTGTGCGGAAGATTGTTGAAGAAAAAGCTTATGAAGACTACTATATTGCAAATGGTATATTGTTTAAGGACTCAAGCCGAGAACTTATTGTAGTACCAGCTCAAATGGAAAATGAGATCATACAGATAGCGCACAGACAAGGTCATTTCTCTTACAAAAAGACTCAGGATTTGGTTGAGAAATCTTATTTTATTCCTAAAGTTAAAGAGAAATTTTCACGCGTAATAGATAGTTGCGTTGAATGTATTATTGTTAATGAGAAATCTGGAAAGAGAGAGGGGTATCTACAACCTATTGATAAAGGTGATAGACCATTGTTGACATACCACATCGACCACGTTGGACCGTTAGAAATTACTAAAAAAACGTTATAACTATATTTTTGTAGTGGTAGCCGCATTTTCTAAGTATGTTTGGTTGTACCCTACGCGAAGCACTGGTGTTGAAGAGGTAATAAAATGTCTGGAATTACAGGCTAGCAATTTTGGCAATCCATTGAAAATAGTTTCGGATAGAGGTGCTGCATTTACTTCCAATTTGTTCCGAGAGTATTGTGAAGCTCAAAGTATCCAACACTTAATGATCGCTACTGGTGTTCCTCGAGGAAATGGCCAGGTAGAACGCATGCACAAGATTGTGATACCAATGCTTTCAAAGTTGAATCAAGGAGATACAGGTACTTGGTATAGGCACTTACGCAAGGTTCAGCAGATAATAAGCAAGGTAGACCCACGAAGTACTAAAGTCTCACCTTTTAAAATTTTAACTGGTCTAGAAATGCGTATCCAGAATGACCCAAAATTAAATGAATTACTCCAAACATCGTTGATAGAAGATTTAGACGATAGACGTAAAAAATTACGAGACGAAACTCGTAAAAACATAGGTCGGATACAAAAAGAAAATAATAATACTTTCGATTCAAACCGCAAAGCAGACAGACGGTACAGTGTTAATGATATCGTGGCTATAAAAGGACCCAGTATGGGACAGGCTTACAACTTAAGGGAAGTATCTCAGACCATACAAAGTACTCAAGGTTAACCCACATGGAAGGTATGAAGAAGTGAAGATTGGTCAAACGGAAGGACCTTATCAGACATCGAAAGTTGTAGAGTTCATGAAGCCATGGGTAGACCAATTCGGGGCGAATGGACCGTCAGGAAAGCCGAATGTAGGAATCGAATATTTGCGAAAGACGCGTAGTGGTAATCGATATTAGTATCGATAAAGAATGCTAGTACACAGTCGAGGTTGGAGTGGGAAGCAGTCGCTATTCTTGTCAGCTATGCATCGGACGTAACTTAAGAACTCTCGAAGAATTATAAGTTGTACTATTAGAGCTATATCATAATAAATAAAAAATCTTAATCAAACGAGAAAACTAAAAACCACATATGTATATCGAAAGCAAGAATAGTTATCGATAGTTTGAAATAAAGTTGATCTGCCTATGGCTTAGGAGAAGTTCTTGATGAAACTTTCACAGATTGCTTAGATCATGTCGGGTTTGTTCACTATGAAATTTTATTTTGATCGGAGCATTCTACGACACAGCCACCATACAAATTTACCATATCGTACCATCTATTCTTGTCTCTGTCGTGCACTTTCATGTACCTACATTTCAATATGTTGTTTTTGTCGGAAACGAACAAGTAAATGACGCTCAAGAGTAAAAATATTAGCGAAATATTACCACAACTGCACAGAAACATAAGAGGGGGGAGTATTGATTTGGATGTGTGAAGGGTATCATAGTCTTGGCATAGCCAAAATTAACTATACGCCACTATGTTTATAAGTTCACTCTGTTGGCAAGAATATTGTTAACTCTTGGCAATTTGGCTCGGCTTTGCCATAAAATTTAAACTAATGTTTTTAATAATTACTCACAGTTTTAAGGCAGCGGCGAAAGATCTTTCCTCGTGGCTTATGTTCGTTGTTTTTGTTGTTTTAGGTTATTATATGTATGTCTGTGGGGCTGTACATTTTATGGTCTTTTTGGGTTTAATTGTACCCTTCACAGGGTATATTGACTTTGTCATGAATCTGTAACGCCTTGTAGGAATGATGGGAGACCCCATAAACCATATATCAAAATGATCAGGACGAGCTCAGGAATTGATTTCCGTCTGTCCGTCTGCCTGTTTCAACACGATTTCCGGCCAAACTGCTGAACCGATCTTGATGAAACTTTCACAGATTGCTTAGATCATGTCGGGTTTGTTCACTATGAAATTTCATCCCGATCGGAGCATTCTACGATATAGCCACCATATAAATTTACCATATCAACGCGATTTCCGGCCAAACTGCTGAACCGATCTTGATGAAACTTTCACAGATTGCTTAGATCATGTCGGGTTTGTTCACTATGAAATTTTATTTCGATCGGAGCATTCTACGACACAGCCACCATACAAATTTACCATATCGTACCATCTATTCTTGTCTCTGTCGTGCACTTTCATGTACCTACATTTCAATATGTTGTTTTTGTCGAAAACGAACAAGTAAATGACGCTCAAGAGTAAAAATATTAGCGAAAAATTACCAACAACTGCACAGAAACATAAGAGGGGGGAGTATTGATTTGGCTGTGTGAATGGTATCATAGTCTTGGCATAGCCAAAATTAACTATGCGCCACTATGTTTATAAGTTCACTCTGGTGGCAAGAATATTGTTAACTCTTGGCAATTTTGCTCGGCTTTGCCATAAAATTTTAACTAATGTTTTAATAATTACTCACAGTTTTAAGGCAGCGGCGAAAGATCTTTCCTCGTGGCTTATGTTCGTTGTTTTTGTTGTTTTAGGTTATCATATGTATGTCTGTGGGGCTTTACATTTTATGGTCTTTTTGGGTTTTATTGTACCCTTCACAGGGTATATTGACTTTGTCATGAATCTGTAACGCCTTAAAGGAATGATGGGAGACCCCGTCTGCCTGTTTCAACACGATTTCCGGCCAAACTGCTGAACCGATCTTGATGAAACTTTCACAGATTGCTAAGATCATGTCGAGTTTGTTCACCATGCAATATCATCCCGATCAGAGCCTTCTACAATATAGCCATCATATAAATTTACCATATCAACATGATTTCTGGCCAAACCGCTGAACCGATCCTGATGAAACTTTCACAGATTGCTTAGATCATATCGGGTTTGTTCACTATGAAATTTCATCCCGATCGGAGCATTCTACGATAAAGCCACCATATAAATTTACAAAATAAACACGATTTCCGGCCAAACTGCTGAACCGATCTTGATGAAACTTTCACAGATTGCTTAGATCATGTCGGGGTTGTTCACTATGAAATTTCATCCCGATCGGAGCATTCTACGATATAGCCACCATATACATTTACCATATCAACGCGATTTCCAGCCAAACTGCTGAACCGATCTTGATGAAACTTTCACAGATTGATTAGATCATATCGGGTTTGTTCACTATGAATTTTATTTCGATCGGAGCATTCTACGACACAGCCACCATACAAATGTACCATATCGTACCATCTATTCTTGTCTCTGTCGTGCACTTTCATGTACCTACATTTCAATATGTTGTTTTTGTCGAAAACGGACAAGTAAATGACGCTCAAGAGTAAAAATATTAGCGAAAAATTACCAACAACTGCACAGAACATAAGAGGGGGGAGTATTGATTTGGCTGTGTGAAGGGTATCATAGTCTTGGCATAGCCAAAATTAACTATGCGCCACTATGTTTATAAGTTCACTCTGGTGGCAAGAATATTGTTAACTCTTGACAATTTGGCTCGGCTTTGCCATAAAATTTTAACTAATGTTTTAATAATTACTCACAGTATTAAGGCAGCGGCGAAAGATCTTTCCTCGTGGCTTATGTTCGTTGTTTTTGTTGTTTTAGGTTTTTATATGTATGTCTGTGGGGCTGTACATTTTATGGTCTTTTTGGGTTTAATTGTACCCTTCACAGGGTATATTGACTTTGTCATGAATCTGTAACGCCTTAAAGGAATGATGGGAGACCCCATAAACTATATATCAAAATGATCAGGACGAGCTCAGGAATTGATTTCCGTCTGTCCGTCTGCCTGTTTCAACACGATTTCCGGCCAAACTGCTGAACCGATCTTGATGAAACATTCACAGATTGCTTAGATCATGTCGGGTTTGTTCACTATGAAATTTCATCCCGATCGGAGCATTCTACGATAAAGCCACCATATAAATTTACCATATCAACACGATTTCCGGCCAAACTGCTGAACCGATCTGATGAAACTTTCACAGATTGCTTGGATCATGTCGGGTTTGTTTACTTTGAAATTTCATCCCGATCGGAGCATTCTACGATATAGCCACCATATAAATTTACCATATCAACGCGATTTCCAGCCAAACTGCTGAACCGATCTTGATGAAACTTTCACAGATTGATTAGATCATATCGGGTTTGTTCACTATGAAATTTTATTTCGATCGGAGCATTCTACGACACAGCCACCATACAAATTTACCATATCGTAACATCTATTCTTGTCTCTGTCGTGCACTTTCATGTACCTACATTTCAATATGTTGTTTTTGTCAAAAACGAACAAGTAAATGACGCTCAAGAGTAAAAATATTAGCGAAATATTACCAACAACTGCACAGAAACATAAGAGGGGGGAGTATTGATTTGGCTGTGTGAAGGGTATCATAGTCTTGGCATAGCCAAAATTAACTATGCGCCACTATGTTTATAAGTTCACTCTGGTGGCAAGAATATTGTTAACTCTTGGCAATTTTGCTCGGCTTTGCCATAAAATTTTAACTAATGTTTTTAATAATTACTCACAGTTTTAAGGCAGCGGCGAAAGATCTTTCCTCGTGGCTTATGTTCGTTGTTTTTGTTGTTTTAGGTTATTATATGTAGGTCTGTGGGGCTTTACATTTTATGGTCTTTTTGGGTTTAATTGTACCCTTCACAGGGTATATTGACTTTGTCATGAATCTGTAACGCCTTAAAGGAATGATGGGAGACCCCATAAACTATATATCAAAATGATCAGGACGAGCTCAGGATTGATTTCCGTCTGTCCGTCTGCCTGTTTCAACACGATTTCCGGCCAAACTGCTGAACCGATCTTGATGAAACTTTCACAGATTGCTTAGATCATGTCGGGTTTTTTCACTATGAAATTTCATCCCGATCGGAGCATTCTACGATAAAGCCACCATACAAATTTACCATATCAACACGATTTCCAGCCAAACTGCTGAACCGATCTTGATCATGTAGGGTTTGTTCACTATGAAATTTTATTTCGATCGGAGCATTCTACGACACAGCCACCATACAAATTTACCATATCGTACCATCTATTCTTGTCTCTGTCGTGCACTTTCATGTACCTACATTTCAATATGTTGTTTTTGTCGAAAACGGACAAGTAAATGACGCTCAAGAGTAAAAATATTAGCGAAAAATTGCCAACAACTGCACAGAAACATAAGAGGGGGGAGTATTGATTTGGCTGTGTGAAGGGTATCATAGTCTTGGCATAGCCAAAATTAACTATGCGCCACTATGTTTATAAGTTCACTCTGGTGGCAAGAATATTGTTAACTCTTGACAATTTGGCTCGGCTTTGCCATAAAATTTTAACTAATGTTTTAATAATTACTCACAGTATTAAGGCAGCGGCGAAAGATCTTTCCTCGTGGCTTATGTTCGTTGTTTTTGTTGTTTTAGGTTATTATATGTATGTCTGTGGGGCTGTACATTTTATGGTCTTTTTGGGTTTAATTGTACCCTTCACAGGGTATATTGACTTTGTCATGAATCTGTAACGCCTTAAAGGAAAGCTGGGAGACCCCATAAACTATATATCAAAATGATCAGGACGAGCTCAGGAATTGATTTCCGTCTGTCCGTCTGCCTGTTTCAACACGATTTCCGGCCAAACTGCTGAACCGATCTTGATGAAACTTTCACAGATTGCTTAGATCATGTCGGGTTTGTTCACTATGAAATTTCATCCCGATCGGAGCATTCTACGATAAAGCCACCATATAAATTTACCATATCAACACGATTTCCGGCCAAACTGCTGAACCGATCTTGATGAAACTTTCACAGATTGCTTGGATCATGTCGGGTTTGTTCACTTTGAAATTTCATCCCGATCGGAGCATTCTACGATATAGCCACCATATAAATTTACCATATCAACACGATTTCCGGCCAAACTGCTGAACCGATCTTGATCATGTCGGGTTTGTTCACTATGAAATTTTATTTCGATCGGATCATTCTACGACACAGCCACCATACAAATTTACCATATCGTACCATCTATTCTTGTCTCTTTTCTTAACTCTTGGCAATTTTAACTAATTTTTTTAATAATTACTCACAGTTTTAAGGCAGCGGCGAAAGATCTTTCCTCGTGGCTTATGTTCGTTGTTTTTGTTGTTTTAGGTTATTATATGTATGTCTGTGGGGCTGTACATTTTATGGTCTTTTTGGGTTTAATTGTACCCTTCACAGGGTATATTGACTTTGTCATGAATCTGTAACGCCTTAAAGGAATGATGGGAGACCCCATCAACTATATATCAAAATGATCAGGACGAGCTCAGGAATTGATTTCCGTCTGTCCGTCTGCCTGTTTCAACACGATTTCCAGCCAAACTGCTGAACCGATCTTTATGAAACATTCACAGATTGCTTAGATCATGTCGGGTTTGTTCACTATGAAATTTCATCCCGATCGGAGCATTCTACGATAAAGCCACCATATAAATTTACCATATCAACACGATTTCCGGCCAAACTGCTGAACCGATCTTGATGAAACTTTCACAGATTGCTTAGATCATGTCGGGTTTGTTCACTTTGAAATTTCATCCCGATCGGAGCATTCTACGATATAGCCACCATATAAATTTACCATATCAACACGATTTCCGGCCAAACTGCTGAACCGATCTTGATCATGTCGGGTTTGTTCACTATGAAATTTTATTTCGATCGGAGCATTCTACGACACAGCCACCATACAAATTTACCATATCGTACCATCTATTCTTGTCTCTGTCGTGCACTTTAATGTACCTACATTTCAATATGTTGTTTTTGTCGAAAACGAACAAGTAAATGACGCTCAAGAGTAAAAATATTAGCGAAAAATTACCAACAACTGCACAGAAACATAAGAGGGGGGAGTATTGATTTGGCTGTGTGAAGGGTATCATAGTCTTGGCATAGCCAAAATTAACTATGCGCCACTATGTTTATAAGTTCACTCTGGTGGCAAGAATATTGTTAACTCTTGGCAATTTGGCTCGGCTTTGCCATAAAATTTTAACTAATGTTTTTAATAATTACTCACAGTTTTAAGGCAGCGAGGAAAGATCTTTCCTCGTGGCTTATGTTCGTTGTTTTTGTTGTTTTAGGTTATTATATGTATGTCTGAGGGCTTTACATTTCATGATCTTTTTGGGTTTAATTGTACCCTTCACAGGGTATATTGACTTTGTCATGAATCTGTAACGCCTTGAAGGAATGATGGGAGACCCCATAAACTATACATCTAAATGATCAGGACGAGCTTAGGAATTGATTTCCGTCTGTCCGTCTGTCTGTTTCAACACGATTTCCGGCCAAACTGCTGAACCGATCTTGATGAAACTTTCACAGATTGCTTAGATCATGTCGGGTTTTTTCACTATGAAATTTCATCCCGATCGGAGCATTCTACGATATAGCCACCATATAAATTTACCATATCAACACGATTTCCGGCCAAACTGCTGAACCGATCTTGATGAAACTTTCACAGATTGCTTAGATCATGTCGGGTTTGTTCACTTTGAAATTTCATCCCGATCGGAGCATTCTACGATATAGCCACCATATAAATTTACCATATCAACACGATTTCCGGCCAAACTGCTGAACCGATCTTGATGAAGCTTTCACAGATTGCTTAGATCATGTCGGGTTTGTTCACTATGAAATTTCATCCCGATCGGAGCATTCTACGATAAAGCCACCATATAAATTTACCATATCAACACGATTTCCGGCCAAACTGCTGAACCGATCTTGATGAAACTTTCACAGATTGCTTAGATCATGTCGGGTTTGTTCACTTTGAAATTTCATCCCGATCGGAGCATTCTACGATACAGCCACCATATAAATTTACCATATCAACACGATTTCCGGCCAAACTGCTGAACCGATCTTGATCATGTCGGGTTTGTTCACTATGAAATTTTATTTCGATCGGAGCATTCTACGACACAGCCACCATACAAATTTACCACATCGTACTATCTATTCTTGTCTCTGTCGTGCACTTTCATGTACCTACATTTCAGAATGTTGTTTTTGTCGAAAACGAACAAGTAAATGACGCTCAAGAGTAAAAATATTAGCGAAAAATTACCAACAGCTGCACAGAAACATAAGAGGGGGGAGTATTGATTTGGCTGTGTGAAGGGTATCATAGTCTTGGCATAGCCAAAATTAACTATGCGCCACTATGTTTATAAGTTCACTCTGGTGGCAAGAATATTGTTAACTCTTGGCAATTTTGCTCGGCTTTGCCATAAAATTTTAACTAATGTTTTTAATAATTACTCACAGTTTTAAGGCAGCGGCGAAAGATCTTTCCTCGTGGCTTATGTTCGTTGTTTTTGTTGTTTTAGGTTATTATATGTATGTCTGTGGGGCTGTACATTTTATGGTCATTTTGGGTTTAATTGTACCCTTCACAGGGTATATTGACTTTGTCATGAATCTGTAACGCCTTATAGGAATGCTGGGAGACCCCATAAACTATATATCAAAATTATCAGGACGAGCTCAGGAATTGATTTCCGTCTGTCCGTCTGCCTGTTTCAACACGATTTCCGGCCAAACTGCTGAACCGATCTTGATGAAACATTCACAGATTGCTTAGATCATGTCGGGTTTCTTCACTATGAAATTTCATCCCGATCGGAGCATTCTACGATATAGCCACCATATAAATTTACCATATCAACACGATTTCCGGCCAAACTGCTGAACCGATCTTGATGAAACTTTCACAGATTGCTTAGATCATGTCGGGTTTGTTCACTTTGAAATTTCATCCCGATCGGAGCATTCTACGATATAGCCACCATATAAATTTACCATATCAACACGATTTCTGGCCAAACTGCTGAACCGATCTTGATCATGTTGGGTTTGTTCACTATGAAATTTTATTTCGATCGGAGCATTCTACGACACAGCCACCATACAAATTTACCATATTGTACCATCTATTCTTGTCTCTGTCGTGCACTTTCAAGTACCTACATGTCAATATGTTGTTTTTGTCGAAAACGAACATGTAAATGATGCTCAAGAGTAAAAATATTAGCGAAAAATTACCAACAACTGCACAGAAACATAAGAGGGTGGAGTATTGATTTGGCTGTGTGAAGGGTATCATAGTCTTGGCATAGCCAAAATTAACTATGCGCCACTATGTTTATTTTGTTTCTTTACACATCAATTTAGACCTTGTACATGTTTTGAAATTGTTGTGTCTTTATTTTTGTAATTTTAGAAAAATATAATAAATAAAGAATTTTATTTTGGAAGCTTGGCTTCCACCACAACTGCTCAACTGGCGATGCCAGCCAACATACCTACATGCCACTTTTTCTATATATTTTTAAACAGATTGTATACGTGTACACTTTTTATTCACCCTTTTTATACACCTTGTGTCTGCACTGTTTTGTTTTGTTGTTTAGAGGTTTGTAACTTGTCTTTTATCAGAAATTTTAGCTTATTTCACTAATATATGACGCTCCGCGTGGTTTCTGCTTATCTCACGATTTTGGGACTACCGCATGTGCTCCAGCGGGCTGAGCTTTAAGAAAAGCTTTTAGATCAGCGCAAGGCAGGGGCATCGACTCTTGAATCAAAATTTAGCATCCACCAAGACTCCAATGCGTCTGGCAGCCAAATCTGATCTCGGGTGGAGGTTATGTGCGCTACGGGTAGCAAATTGAATTTTAGGCTGAAAATCAAAAGTCTCATGAAATCGTGTATGCAGCACATACCTTTGGTTGGGTCACACCACAGAATCACGAGTCCGATCCCTTCATACGGACTATGATGTGGATGTGACCGGATTAGCACTCGAGTTAACCTCTATTGGACTTAGGCCACGCCGGCTTTCGGTTTGCAAATGCCGAGTCGGGTAATTCTTATTTTAACAATTGTTTGTTGGGTGTATTGCGCGAAACAAAATGTAGTTATTTGTCTTTTTATCTTTTATATATATATAAAATATATAATACTTAAACTTTTTGCCTAAGTCAGCCGGGATCACGTTTTAGACTCCCACGCTAGCAACGAAAACGAGCTATTCGACGTGGAGTTAATACTTGTGGATCGATCAGAAAAGAGGCCGAAGGCTCGCGCCTGTGAAAAACAGGAATGCGTGTATCTTCCACAGTTGTAAGGCTAGAGCCACCAAATTTGGTAGGAAGATAGCTGGCAGCGACCCCCAAAAATCTTCATCAAAGTTTTGGAGCCACGCCCACCCATTTCGCCCTTCTTTCCCCAACTTTTACAAACATTTAGCTAGAGAAGATAGCAATTGACATTCCACACAGATCTGCATCAAAACTTTGTCGGTTGCGCCCGACTGCAACGTTTCCATTTGTTCTTATTACGTTTTTCGACATTTTTGCGCATCGCTGCATAACTGTGTGATAGATTCGATGGCGAAATTGTTGGAAAGTGTCATACAGCTTAAAACATGAAAGAGTATGAGTGACCAGCAATTCAAAGCTGATATTTGCCTGCCTATTTTACAAGACGCTTGTATTTTGTGCTGTGCACCTGATCAGCAAATTATCGACCAGCACCATAAATGCCTTGGAAGTATTGTTTTTCTTGTTGTTCTTAGGTTTTTTGTAGGCAAAATACTAATAGGCACCAAATTGTAATCTAAATATTGGCTGTTCAGGGTTTGCCCAAATTTATTATATAATCGAAAGGTCAATCAATGCCATGGCTAATGCTACCTTACATTTAAGTATGCACATGTCTCACGGGAGCTAGCCCAAACAAAATATCACGAGCCAGCACTTGTTGTTGCGATTTGCCTATTCTCAATGGCACACGCACATGCATAAAATCAAACTTACACGCATAGAAGAATTGACTTAGTTGCTTAGGCAACTAGCTAGCTAGCACAGCACACCAAAAAGACAGCACAGCAAAACAAAAACAAGCCAAAACAAGTAAGAAGGCTCTAGTCGGGAGAGCCCGACTAGAAGATACCCTGAACCCAGTTGCAATACATATGTAAATTAAATTTTTAATTGACTTTGGTATGCTGACTTAACTTCAATCGATAAAATTATATATCTCCGGTGTTTCTTAACCGATTTGGACGAATTTTTCAGAAAAGTTCTATCGTTACCCATTATTTGAACCCTCATTTTTAGATTTTCCAAATTCGATATTTTATTGCTATCGATATTATGTGTATATCGGAAACCAGAATAGTTGTCGATAATTTGAAGCAAACTTGTTCCGCTCATCGTATAGGAGAACTTAAATACAAAATCAGAAGTCTCTAGCTCTTGTAGTCTATGAGATCCACATACAGACAGACAGACGGACAGACGGACAGGCAGACGGACAGACGGACATGGCTATATCGTCTCGGCTGTTGATGCTGATCAAGAATATATATACTTTATGGGGTTGGTGATGCTTCCTTCTGCCTGTTACATATTTTTGCACAGCATGTAGATTGTAAAAAAAGCAATAATCAAAGCATGCGCAGCTGGTTATCGTTAGGGGAATCCGACTTTTCTACTCGTTAGTTTTCGTGGTTGCGACTTGGTTTACATCATGTTAACTTGAACAATTATTAAAAGCCGTCTTTACGTTAAATGGTTATACACACATGTAAAAGTGTGTACGTTGTTTAAAGAACATCATATTATATGACATTAAAGTTAAATGGAATGACACTAATCATAATTATTAAAATTCATTCTAAGCTTATTTAAAATGATTCAGCAGACAATCAGATGTACAATTATACACACACGTAAATGCAGAGCAAAGGAAAAGGCAAAGTATGTGCATGTATCAAAAATCTGGAATCAGCGCACAATGGCTAATTTGACTAATTTATAACCCGTGAACAAGCAAGATATTCCGGTTTGGTGATGAAGTTAACCATAATCCGACAAGCCCAGCAGGGAATGAAACAAACGCACATTCATACAAATAATAAAACATTTTAACCGTTCCTGCTTTCCTCTGGCCCGCCTCCTGTCCTTAAATAGATAAGTAAATGCTAAATGGTCTTTGCATTCCACAAATTTTATCAGAGGCCTCCACTGTTAAGCTACAAGCTGTTACACAGCTGTTCTAACAGAAGAGCGCGCGCAGCTTACTTAACATAAATTGCGCAACAAAGAAAACAATAAATAAAAGTAAATTTACAATTAAAAATTGAAAACAATCAAATGACTTTCGGTGTTGAGTGGCTCGTACTTTGTGTTTGCGAAATTAGAATGTAGGTTGTGCTGGTCTTGTCCCCGTATATGACTTTATTGTAAGTTGCCTAAAATGAAAAATTTTAAAACGAAAACTGAACTTTGAATGGACTAGCAAAGTGAGACCCACCTTGTCCCACCTTAAAATAAAAACAGTGTTTTAAAGTGTTTCATTATTTTTGAAATGAAAGTAGTCTTAATTTCCACTTTTAACCACAACCAGAGATATTTCAATTTACAGATCATAACCTTAAATTTGATAATGCGACGTTGTTTGCAAAATGGACTGAAATGAGTGGAAAAGGCCAAAAATAAGTTGCAATTTTTAACTGTTTTATGGCTAAAGTGCCTATAACGTGTTCTTCCACAACCAAAAGAGTTATCGAAGAAAAATCAAAATCATTTACATACCATTTGTCTGCTAAGTGGAATAATTGCAGAGGAAATTTGGCTTACTTCCGAAACAGATTTTCAGATTGGTTAAGCTCGGAAACAATTATAATTATCAATGCAAAATGTAAGCCGGTTGGACGTAGGGCGCGTCGCAAACAAGCTGCAGTTCTTGCAATAGCAGAGGGAGGGAATATTATCCGATAATCTTGTCATTAAGCCTAGATAGACGTATTAAATTGTCAAAGAAACAATGCCTTCCCTCTGAGGTCTTTCCAGCGACTTAAATTCAAATAACGATTTAAGTTAACAAAGTTTTGATGAACACGAAGACTATTTTGAGTTTTGCAATTTGGGCCTTGACAACGAAGATGATGAGGATAAACGATAAGTTTGTCAAGAAAAGAAAATAGATCTCTTGGCTCAAATAAAAGTTTAATTTTCTAATTCGTAGACATTCAGTATTGAGTTAAATAAAACTAAGATGTTGATAAATATAAAAACGAAAAAAATATATGTCATACATTTTTTACTAAGCGGTTCTATGGGAGCTATAAGATATAGTGGGCCGATGTTTATAACTTTTACCCAAAATATAGGAAACATAAATATACTAAATTTTTGAAAGTTTAAACCAATTGTTACTATAATAACTATAAAAACCGCAAAGTTTGGTCGTGATAAGTTGACAAACATAGAAAATACAAAACCTATATTTTGTAAAAGGGGCGGTGACACGCCCAAGCATGCGTATATCTTTTTTTTTGTAGCCATATTTTTATCACATGCGACAATTTTATCAAGCAAACGGGCAGCGATTAAACTAAATTTTACTAAATCAAAATCAACCGATAATATACCACCGTTAGCTCCTAGTTAGTTCCTAGCTCTTTTCCTTGAAAAACTTCAAGTTGGTAATAGCACGAGCCTAGTTTTTTCCTGATTCGACATTTACTATTTTGAGGTCCAAGCTTAGCATTAAAATTCTGCGTGAATTTACTAAGGGCGAAATTGCGACGATATACTTCCTGACCTTCTCGATAGCTTACTGGCTTCGAACGCAAATTTTATTGAGTGGAATTGCGATCATAGGCTTTCCTTATGTTCAATTGAATATCTCTTCTTATAAGTGCCAAGTTGTCTTCCGGCGAAACTGGGACAACAGGGTCTTCTAGCAATGACAGCGCTTTCAACAGCTTATAATCGGCTCCACGAGTTATCATGTCCAAACCAATAATGCTCTGTAAGGGGAACATCCTAACGATTGATGAAGTGACGATCATAACGAACAAGAAATACTCGTTAGATGTGAGTCCCAGACCGGTTGATCATTTTTCAAATAGGACCTTACAGCAGCTAGCAATGAACGGTTGACTCGTTTGGCAGCCTTACTTTGCGGTGAATTCAAAGCTGTGTACACATGTTTTATTCCTAACGCTGTTAAGAATGCATTAAAGTCATTAGCTTTAAATTGCATGCCGTTATCGCTAACGACGGTTTCAGGAATGAAAGGCGAAGAGCTAGATCTTGAGTGATTTATTCTGGACTCAGCGTCCGTATTTATAGTAAATATTTACATGTGTTCTTATGGCTAGGTAAGGTTAATAGTGGTGTGAGGAGCAGCTTATCTAAGTTTAATGTAAAGCTAATGTAACTGTTGTTGTTATTTATGCTGTCTTATTCTAATGCACCTAATTAGCAGTGCGTGTAAGTGGTGCGTGTGAGCTTTGCGTTTAAGCAGTGCAAGCAGTGCGTACAAGTAGTGCGTGCAAGCAGTGCGTATAAGCTCAAGTTCAGCTTGGGCTGGAAAGCTTAGAGCTATGACAAAGATGACTTATATACATTACACCTCCTTTCTTTTGGAAAAAAAAAATTTTGTTTATAATTAAAAAAAAAATTTTTTTTTTATTGGGTATGCAGTGGTTTTATCCTATCTAAGTGTACAGTTTGTTTTTTATTTCTCTTATCAGCTACTGTTACATTATTCTTATTATCTAAAGTAATTATATTATATTTTCCTGTATATCTGTTTTCTAACTTGTGTGCTGTATCATTTCTTATTAATATTTCTTGACCTATTTTTAGTTCTGGTTTGTTTGCATATATATTTAGCTTTTCTTGTTGTTTAATTTTAAATAGTTCTACTAACTGTTTTGCTTTGTGATTAGCAATTTGTATTTGTATTTTAACTCTTTATTGTAGTCATCTATGTTATATATTGGGTCTATTATGCTGGTTGAGAATGCAAAACTTTTTGGTTGTTTTCCAACACAAGTTCGAAAGGGCAATAGCCATGGGCTGTTGATGGCGTTACGTTAAAACAGTAATGGTGATTTCTTTTGTAGAAAAAAATGTTACCCGTTTTCAGGCAGCATGTTTTAAATTGCCCGAAAAAGGGCAACACTTTTACTACCACAAACAATCAAAACAAGTAGAAACGTTGCAGTCGGACGCAACCGACTGCGGCATACTCGATACCAGTACAGATGTAGATTACAAGATTTTTTTAAAATTTGTAACTTCAAAATTATCTAGAATTATGTATAACATAATTATATATAAAACTAACCTAACTTCGCCGCTCGAATTTGCTCCCGATTAATAATTTCAATCGGTATCCAGGGAACACCACGTGGAGGCCATCACGACTGTAATGGGCTCTTATATAATTGTAAGAGCCTTCGAGTCGACTTGAAATAATTTATCAAAAATCATTTCCATGTTCCCCACTTAAAATTACCTTAAATTTTTTTTTAATTTTTGCAACAAATATATACATATGTGAAAAATAAAATAAATAAATACGTAATGCTTAAAACAAAATAAATAATAACAGATAAAAATTTGTAAATAATAAAAATATGTAAATAAATAAAATAAATATATATGAATAAATAAAATATCAAACACTTAAAATTACCTTAAAGTTTTATTTTTGCAACAAATAAATACATATGTGAAAAAATCAAAATAAATAAATACGTAATGCTTAAAACAAAATAAATAAATAACAAATAAAAATATGTAAATAAATAAAATAAAAATATATGAATAAATAAAATATCAACATAAATATTAACACAAACAAAAACAATTACTCTTCAATCAATAAGCTCTCAAGGTTTACCGAAATCCCGCTATGATGGCTATATATTGTTTCATAAGTTCGCGCGTTGACCCTCCCATTAGAATATTTGAAAATGCCCAGTCAATATGGGTATCGGACTTGGTGGTTGGTAAATTTAAATCGAGAAGTGAATTATAATTTATTGAGCGTAAAAAGTTATAAACCCTACTGCTACTTCCTGAATGAGCTCGCAGACATAAGTTAAAGTCCCCCAAAACTAAGGTATTGCTTCTTAAAAAAGTGAATTGATTGAATAAGTTCTCAAATTCTGTTTCAAATTTGCGCAATGGATAAGACGGACTTTTGTACACTACCAGAACCCCCAAGGACTTATATTTAAACAACGCGTACTCAAAGACATGTGAACCCGAAAAATTCTGACCCGTCGAACAAAGACTTACGTGTTGGTATAATTCATTTTTAATAAAAACAATAATTCCTCTTTTTGGTCGATTTCTTGGATTAGGTGTGCAATCTAGTCGCACGACTGTTGAAAAGTCATTTAGTTCATATGTTTCGTGTGAGTATGTGCAAGCCTCAACAAAACATAGAATAGAAGATTGTAACATTAGTTGATCGGACAAAATATCACTAAATGGCAATGCAGACTTTCCGTATTATGGAAAATTAAATTAAATTCAGAAGAGTTAAGTATAATATCGAAATGCGTCTTAAGAAGTTTTTCGGAGCGTAAAGTTTGAAGTTCCTGATTTACAGCCGAGCCTGCATCAGGTTTGGTGGATAAAATTCACCGATTATGTACAAACCAGACGCATTGGTTGCTCTACTACATGCCACATATAATGCTTCTCGGCGCATTTTGCTACAAGTGTGGACAACCACTTTGTTATATGTTGCACCCTGACTCTTATAAATAGTAATAGCTTCTGCAGGTACTACAGGAAATTGTTCGCGGTCAATAGTTATTTGCTCGTTGGAATGGTATTGAAAACTTTTAATAGTCTTCTGAACTGGTGTCCAAGAAGTTTCTTGACGATGTGAGCACTTAGCTCGAGCATTAACTCCTACACTTTCTTCTAAAAATTTTATCCACAAAATTGATGGTGTGGCTGATCTGAATCCTACTTCCATTAATGTTCCTGTTACTCCGTTAACTAATCCATCAGCAGTGTCTACATTAACCGTCACCATATACTTTGCTGTGGTTTTCAAAATGAGAGAATAGGGTAATCCCTGCGTTTGGGAAGTTTTAAAATCCTGAATAGACTCAAGAATTCGACTCTTGGCGGAGTCATTTAAATGTGCGGCTTTTACAAAATCTCTAGCGTTTGAAATATGTTGGTCAGTTGTAATTGAGTTAAGCTTTGTTGTATTGAAACTATTAACTTCGGCGTTGGTTTCAAAAGATGAATGACATCATCTGGAACTTGGTCAATTCTACAAATCCTGTTTTTAAATAAATCTACGTCCTCTGTCGACATTTGACCAGATGCCATGTTGTTGAGAGCTATTCCGAAAGGTTGATCATTTCGCTGCCGCATTATCTCTGTAAGTTCAAAAAACTTAAGCATCCCCAAAGAGAAGACCCAAATAAGGCACTATAAGGGTTATGCGACTCGGAAGTGGATTGAAATATCCATCTATCTCCTATCGGACGTAGTTGTCTAAGATCGCCGAAAACGATCACTGAAATTCCTCCAAATGCAGATTCACGGTTGTTGAAAATTTGCTTAAGACGGGAGTCTATAAACGAAAACATCTTTGATCCTACCATTGAGATCTCATCTATGATTAAAACTTTAAGATCAATTAGAATTGATCGACGACTATTAAGCAAATCTGCACCCAATTCTTTAAAAGCGGACCCAGACTGGTTAATGGGAAGAGAAAACATAGTGTGAAGTGTGGAACCATTGATTCCAAAAGCAGCTTTACCAGTTGGAGCACACAATATGACTTTTGCCGAAGTTGGATCACATCCAGGTTTACTATTATAAAATGAAGTTAAGGACTGGTAAAGTGCTGATATAAGACGACTCTTCCCAACGCCAGCACCCCCACCAACAAACTCATGGAAAACGTTCTTCATATTAGCGTTATGAAGAACATGAGAAAAAAAGTTTTTTGCTTTAAATTTAATGATTTTACGAGATCTGCTAAATTTTCTGGGGATATGAGTGGAGGAAGCTTAATAAGCCGGACGTTATCTGTTTCTTCAGAGGTGTTATCATTGGCATTCAAATTAAGGACATTCATTTGAGAACTTATTTCTGGGAAAGCTAGAACTCTAAATTCTTCATCAAGAACCACTTGATTTTCTAAATTTTCTTCTATATCTTCACCCTCTACAGCATCCCTAAGCGCGTCTTCTAGCATAGTTGGTCTTTCTCTAAATACGTCGTAGTTGTCACGTTCGTTGTTTATACGGCTCTCATGTTCCCAGTAGTATGCCTCACAATTCCTGTCAACTAAATCGCATTGCTCTTGCCTCCAATGTGAAAATAACATCACTAACTCTCTAAAGTGGTTTTGTCTATCCTTGTGAAGGCTAAAATTCCTATATCTAATTATGCGTGACTTGGACCTTCTTTTAATAAAAACACTTCCATCTAAAAGCGGAAAAGATTCGGAACCCACGACCTCATTTTCTTCGTCATCGTCGCTATCAATATTATGGCGGGACACTCTACAAATTTTGCTATAATTATAGTTTGCGGCAAAATCAGCTAAGGAAATATTTTCAAGATCATAAGGCCGCTGTACATAATGATCTAACAGACCAACTGTAAAAATGTCTGTGGAGTTTTGGGCTAAATTTTGAAGTTGTTGCTTGGGCCGAAGCATTCTAACTCTATTTTCGGGAAGTACTGTGTTGATATAAACATCACCATTACTGGTCTCGGACATACGCAACCCCATACAACAGTACACGGCTTCCTGAGCGGAAATCTCAGTGCCAGAAATGAATTTATGCCCAATGTGTTGCAACTTTTGCTTAATTGTGTAATTGTGGCGCTGTTTAATTTCATCCACGGCATCGCGCATTAATTTAGAAATCCCTCTCTGTGATTTATTAATATAATTAATAACATAACTGCAACATGCATAAGGATCTAATATAAACTGAATGTCATATTAGCTCTTTGCATCGCAAGAATATGTTTGTTGTAGGCGTTTACTTTTATTGCGTTAAAAGAACGCTTAAGGAATATTTGTGGCTTCTTTAAACCAGACCTAATTGCCATTATGTATTGCTCGTAAGTGAGGTTGATTTGATCGTGAGCTAAGAAATCATCAAAGGTGTCAAATGTCGGCAATGTATCACGATCAAAAGGAAAATTTAACAAATTTTGAATAGATTGAAGATTTTTGCGATGTGAAGTACCGAGATCACTTTCGGACAAAGGAAAAAGAATTTGTGTTTGAGGCATTGGAGGATATGGAATACCAAAGCGGCATATGCGGGACCCCCTTATTTCCCGCATGCATGAACGCCCATGATTATGCTTTTGGTATTCAATATACTGGCTAAGATCAACATTTGTCACATCTGTAGTGACAAATTGGTTGATAAAGTCTATTACCGGTGGAATAGACCTGTCTCTACTTTCATCGTCTTTAAAGTTAATTTTTGGGGCACCTTTAAGCCAAAACATACCGTGGATGTGAGGGGAACCTCTTTGTTGGAATTCAACTCGCCAATAATATCTGATAACTGGATGACATCCAAAAATCCCGCCCTCTTTTTTCATAAGTTTTAAAATCTGTCTATAACGAAAGTCGAAATACCGAGCACATGTCACCGGATCGGCTCTGATCAGCCTTGCTTTTTCAGCAAATTGCAAAGCGATTGCACTATCTTCGGATATGTGCTCCTTATCAACATTTCGCTTCAACAGAACTAACAGTTCACCCCACCTAGTTTCAGCAGCCGACAGAGTGATAAAAAAGGTTGGCAAATCAAATTGTCTTATCATTGCCATTACCTTTTTTTTCACTTTCCCAGTGAGCTGGAGATGAGCGAATACCCTTTAAAACCCGATAGCCTTCATCATGAAGAATTAAATTACTAACTAAATCAGCATTAAGTGCATGGGCTGCAGTTGTGCAGCGAGGAGCAGTGTGTTTTCGCAGGCATATTGAAGTATTACTTCTAATGTGGATCATTTCCAACTTTTTAAAATTATAAAATATTTTATCGGTTCTACAACCTCGTCTATCATAATTTCTAAGCTCAGATCTAACAATAGTAGTGAAACTTTCTAAGCACATTCTTTTTTGCCAGCAAATAAAGTCGGAAAAGACAATTCTTCTGCATCCTCATCTCCAATCATGTCAAGGGGTCGTTGGCCTTCGCCGGGGGCCATTTGAATTCTTTGCATATTCACCTGATCTGCTTGAATGTCATCTAACAATGTTTCTTGCCCACCTGGATTTAGCTGCTCTTCTTCTATGTCTTGTTGGGCCTCCTGATTCTCAGTATTTAAAGCGATTTGATCGAATACAACTCTGTCCTCATTAGTTGCAAAGAATGGCATATTGTTAGGTGCAGTTGAAAGTGAGGACATTATTTGTTCATTAATAGAATATTATGCTTCTGATAAAGCTCAGTGGAAACTAAAAGCGCATTGCATCAATAATTTTAAAAGGTCTAATTGTTTCAGCCATGAAATCATGGTTATATTCCAATCTACGTTTGAGGTGGAGCTGAACAACCTCAGCTTCATGAAAAGCTCTTGGGAGAGAGGTGACGACATTGGCGGTAGGAATGGGAACATTCACAATAGCTCCTTTAATTGCACTTTGACGCTCATGCCCTAATGACTTAATTATCATAAATGGAAGACGTGGAGAAATTAGTCGTTCTTCTAAGGGAGTCAAATCCTTTAAGCATTGGGGAAGGATTGGGAAATCTAGGCCATTAGTAATGGAATTTTTTGGCAGCCTACCTGATTTTATAGTGCGACTGCATGACTTACAAAACTTGTAGGTACTATCTTCAGAAGGAAATTCTCTCGATAAAAACAAAATCTGTGCACTATATGAATTTTTTTCTTCAATATATTGAGATCTAATCTTGTCCACTTGATGTGGAAACCAAAGCCCCTTGCAGCAAAGGCAAAGTTGGTCAGGGCCTTGTTTAACTATTTTATTAAAAGCACTTATTTTGGAATCTAATTGACAATGGGCTGATCGGGGGTTATTCTCTTGCTCTAGCTCACTAGGCTCTTGCGCGGCTGCTTCTCTTGCTAGTCTCCTTGCATTTTTCCTATTAGCTGAATTTCTGCTCTGCTCAGCTAGCCTACGCAAACGATTGCTACGTATCCGAGCTCTCTGAGCTCTATTTTGCTCTCGCATCAAAATACTAAGCTCAAGCTCCTGTCGGCGTAAGGATCTAGCCAGCCTTCTACGAATCTGTTCATAAACTCTGTTATGTTCGTTTTGTCTACGCGTTCTCCTACGGGAACTGTCCACCACTTGCTCCCCCTGTCGTATTAGTAAATTGGTCCGTCTTCGTGCTCGTTGAATTGTATTTTGCATCTGTTCGCTTGTCCTTATATCGTCGTTTTGTCTCCTAACTGACCGACGCGAACTGTCAACCGTTTGTTCGGCTTGCCGAACTTGCATATTTGTACGTCTCCGTGCTCGTTGAATTGTATTTTGTCCCTGTTCGTTTATCCTTATATCGTCGTTTTGTCTTCTAGTAGCCCGACGCGATGTGTCTACCACTTGTTCGGCCTGCCGAACTTGTCTATTCGAACGTCTTTGTGCTCGTTGCGTTGTGTTTTGTGATTGTTCGATTCTCCTAATACTAACATTTCCTCTCCTTACTGCCCGACGCGAACTGTCAACCGTTTGTTCGGCTTGCCGAACTTGTATATTTGTACGTCTCCGTGCTCGTTGAATTGTATTTTGTCCCTGTTCGTTTATCCTTATATCGTCGTTTTGTCTTCTAGTAGCCCGACGCGATGTGTCTACCACTTGTTCGGCCTGCCGAACTTGTCTATTCGAACGTCTTTGTGCTCGTTGAGTTGTGTTTTGTGATTGTTCGATTCTCCTAATACTATCATTTCCTCTCCTTACTGCCCGACGCGAACTGTCAACCGCTTGTTCGGCTTGCCGAACTTGCATATTTGTACGTCTCCGTGCTCGTTGAATTGTATTTTGTCCCTGTTCGTTTGTTCTTATGTCGTTGATTTGTCTCCTAGTTGCCCGACGCGAACTGTCCACTGCTTGTTCGGCTTGCCGAACTTGTGTATTTGTACGTCTGCGTATTTGGTTTATCGTATTCTGTCTTTGTTCGATTCTTCTTATTTCTGTATCTTGCCTGCGAGCTGCTCTTCGGACAGTGTTTGTTGATTGTTCAGCAATTCTGTAGTCCTCGTCGTTTCGACGAATTCTTTGGGATTCTGCATTTAAACTTAATTCTCTTTCTACATATTCAACATTTTCACGGACAATTCTAGTTCTAATTGCCTGCGCTCGCAATCTTTGTGATGCAGTCACCCTAGTCAAACGCGGCATTTTAAATTTGTCAGTTGGAGAATTAAAATTAAAAACCGTGAAATATATAATTTTTGATATTTATATAAAGCTGCAAACGTAAAAGTTTATTATAAAACTTTAAATATCGAATTTACCGATATTTGTTTATATGTAAAATTGAATAATTCTTAACTTGAATGTTAATATATTATTTATATATAAGTATATATTTTATTTATAAAGGCACTAAATATAATTATAAAATTATATATTAATATAATTCAAATTATTTTGCATAAATAATCGGTATAATTGATGTGTAAAATGCCACACAAGACTGCGACGCTAAGTTGGCACGCTTGCCAATTGATTGCAAAATAATTTAAGATATATTAATATATTTTTTGTATGTAAATGAAAGTTATATATGAAAGTTATAAGTGTATAAAAGTAGAATTAGAATATTAACTTATCTTTTTAGTTATTAATTAAAATTAAACAGAACTTGAATCGACCGATTAAATCGCGTTGTCAAATTATGCAAATGGCGTAAAAAAGTAAAATAAGTTGAAAATTTATAACAAATAAAGAAATAATTTAATTAAGTAGTCTTAAAAAAGACTTCTTAAGTGAATACCGTGTGCAGCAGACCGCTGCTGTGTATCCACTTTAAGACGCTACATATAAACAAACATATGTATGTCAACACACACAATGGCACTGTTCACTGTATTCACTTGCGATTATTTAATTTAAAATGTCTCACAGTTATAAACAATTTCTGAAGCTATGTATATTTAATTAAAAGTAATGGTTTTTTTTTAATAAATAGAAAGAATAAGTTTAATATTGATTTGCAAAATATGATGCGTTCGATTAAAGCGTTCGTTTCAAATTGAGTAAAAAGAGAGCAAAGACACATACACGCAAAAAGTAACGGGACTAACTAATTTTGAGTATAGCGTTTGCGTTGCATTTCTATGTATTGGTGTGGTTAGCAGCCAAACAATCAAATTTTAATTTACTGGCAACTCTGGCAATTCAACTACTACTAACCACAGACTACATATGATTAGAATTCCACTTACTGGCGTGGCATCCAAATTTTTGCTGCAGATCTTTGTGGAATGTCAATTGCTATCTTCATACCAAATTTGGTGACTCTAGCTGAAAGTTTGTAAATGGTGGGGAAAGGGGGGCGGAATGGGTGGGCTTGGCTCCAAAACTTTGATGCAGATTTTTGGGGATCGCTACTAGCTATCTTCCCACCAAATTTGGTGGCTCTAGCTCCACAACTCTGGAAGATACACGCATTCCCGTTTTTGACGAAGCGTTGGGGTGGATGGGGGCGGCTAGGGTAGGATCGGTGGGCGTGGCATCCAAACTTTTGATGCAGTTTTTAGGGGGTCATCATCACCTATCTTGGCACCAAATTTGGTGGCTCTAGCTCAAAAACTTTGGGAGATATAGCCATTTCTGATTTCAAAATGTGGGGGGCTGGGGGCGGAATGGGTGGGCGCGGCTCCAAAACTTTGATGCAGTTTTTTGGGGATCGCTACTAGCTATCTTCCCACCAAATTTGGAAGCTCTAGCTCCACAACTCTGGAAGATACACGCATTCCCGTTTTTGACGAAGCGTTGGGGTGGATGGGGGTAGCTAGGGCAGTGTCGGTGGGCGTGGCATCCAAACTTTTGATGCAGTTTTTAGGGGGTCATCATCACCTATCTTGGCACCAAATTTGGTGGCTCTAGCTCAAAAACTTTGGGAGATATAGCCATTTCTGATTTCAAAATGTGGGGGGCTGGGGGCGGAATGGGTGGGCGCGGCTCCAAAACTTTGATGCAGTTTTTTGGGGATCGCTACTAGCTATCTTCCCACCAAATTTGGAAGCTCTAGCTCCACAACTCTGGAAGATACACGCATTCCCGTTTTTGACGAAGCGTTGGGGTGGATGGGGGCGGCTAGGGTAGGATCGGTGGGCGTGGCATCCAAACTTTTGATGCAGTTTTTAGGGGGTCATCATCACCTATCTTGGCACCAAATTTGGTGGCTCTAGCTCAAAAACTTTGGGAGATATAGCCATTTCTGATTTCAAAATGGGCGCGGCTCCAAAACTTTGATGCAGTTTTTTGGGGATCGCTACTAGCTATCTTCCCACCAAATTTGGAAGCTCTAGCTCCACAACTCTGGAAGATACACGCATTCCCGTTTTTGACGAAGCGTTGGGGTGGATGGGGGTAGCTAGGGCAGTGTCGGTGGGCGTGGCATCCAAACTTTTGATGCAGTTTTTAGGGGGTCATCATCACCTATCTTGGCACCAAATTTGGTGGCTATAGCTCAAAAACTGAGGGAGATATATGCTTTTTTGACTTTAAAATTCGGGGGGCTGGGGGCGGAATGGGGGGCGTGGCTCCAAAATTATTGATGCAGTTTTTTGGGGGTTGCTAGTAGCTATCTTCTTACCAAATTTGGTAGTTCTAGCTGTAAGGATGTGCGAAATATGTGGATTTATCGGTTTTGAGTTATCGAATTTATCGATTTGCCAGCCCCCCAGTTATCGTAGAACCCCCATCTTGACACTTTAATTTACTATCCCATAGATAAAGAGAATTGGAAAGTTTCAAGTCTCTAGCTTGAAGGGTGTGGAAAAAACTTGCATACATACGGACGGACAGACGGACAGACGGACAGACACCATGACGGACATTGCACAAACCAATATACTAGTTACCTTCGGTATCGAGTATAAAAAGGCAACACTTAATCAATCAGCTGACAAGTGACATACGCATTTCACTCCCGAAAAACCTCAATATTGAATGTGTATGATATTTATAACTTGTTTACTTTATTGTATTTTATCATTAGAGTGACCATATTTTAGCACGAAAAAGAATTCTGATTGTATATACCCAATAAATTTGAAATTTTTAAACATCAATTCAACAATATCTTGTACATTTGTGAATTCATTCATAAATCGTTCATTAATTTCATATATATTGTGGAAATATGATCAAAATACTTTTTCGTGCTTTAATATGGTCACTTTACTATGTCAAACACTATTAAAATGCAACCCTGATCAAACAACACTCTCGTTTATTTCAGGGTGAGAAATGTTGCATTTATGTTGCATTCATAGGGCAACACTGTAAGAAAAGAACACAAACATATGGGGCAAGGGTAGCCCTAATTCACAAAAGAACACAAAAAAAAGTGCAACCTCAAAAAATGTAACATAATGCTACATTTTTTGTCAGAAAAGAAATCGCCATAAGATATCGCCTATTTTCGGGTCATTTTTATCTAAATATTTTACAGGTGGTATGGTTGCGATGCTAATTGTTTTTAAATTTTCATTGCCCTTATTCCTGAAATCTTTTGTTTCTATTAATTTAAAAATTTTTTCGTCCGTTCGTATTTGTAACTTGTTGACATTGATATCACCGGCTTCCTTTTCAAGCCTTGGAAAGAATAAATCTAGATTTATTATCCCATTAATGATAATGTCGTGTATTTTGAACGTTTTTATTCTTAACTTCCCCTGTTTTATTGAACATGTTTTTTTATTGAAAGTAAGTAGTGGATACTTTTTTATCTCATATGAACTTACTGCTTCAAATACTGTTGGTATGTCTTCCTGTTCTCCCTTGCTATGTTCGGGTTTGTTTATATATTTCTTTGCTGATGATCGCGTGGTAACTTTAAGTATATTGTTATTATTGCTAGCTAGTTTTTTTATGTCCTTAAATTCTATTCGTGATAATGCGTCTGCTGCCGTATTTTCTTGTCCCCTGATGTGCTGTATAGTGAAATCGTATTCGTCTAATTCTAATCTTATTCTAAAAAGTTTCGAGGTAGGATTTTTTAGCGAAAACAAGTAAACTAATGGTTTATGGTCTGTTTGTACTAAGAATTTTTTCCCGTATATGTATGGCTTAAAATGTTTGATTGCCCAATGTATTGCGGTCAATTCTTGTTCGATTGTAGACTTGTTGCTTTCACCCGTGGTGAAGGTTTTAGAAGCATAAGCAAGTGGTAATTGCTTTTCTCCATGTTTATACTCGATACCGAAGGTAACTAGTATATTGGTTTTGTGCAATGTCCGTCATGGTGTCTGTCCGTCTGTCCGTCTGTCCGTCTGTCCGTCCGTATGTATGCAAGTTTTTTCCACACCCTTCAAGCTAGAGACTTGAAACTTTCCAATTCTCTTTATCTATGGGATAGTAAATTAAAGTGTCAAGATGGGGGTTCTACGATAACTGGGGGGCTGGCAAATCGATAAATTCGATAACTCAAAACCGATAAATCCACATATTTCGCACATCCTTACAGCTAGAACTACCAAATTTGGTAAGAAGATAGCTACTAGCAACCCCCAAAAAACTGCATCAATAATTTTGGAGCCACGCCCCCCCATTCCGCCCCCAGCCCCCCCGAATTTTAAAGTCAAAAGCATATATCTCCCTCAGTTTTTGAGCTATAGCCACCAAATTTGGTGCCAAGATAGGTGATGATGACCCCCTAAAAACTGCATCAAAAGTTTGGATGCCACGCCCACCGACACTGCCCTAGCTACCCCCATCCACCCCAACGCTTCGTCAAAAACGGGAATGCGTGTATCTTCCAGAGTTGTGGAGCTAGAGCTTCCAAATTTGGTGGGAAGATAGCTAGTAGCGATCCCCAAAAAACTGCATCAAAGTTTTGGAGCCGCGCCCACCCATTCCGCCCCCAGCCCCCCCGCATTTTGAAATCAGAAATGGCTATATCTCCCAAAGTTTTTGAGCTAGAGCCACCAAATTTGGTGCCAAGATAGGTGATGATGACCCCCTAAAAACTGCATCAAAAGTTTGGATGCCACACCCACCGATCCTACCCTAGCCGCCCCCATCCACCCCAACGCTTCGTCAAAGACGGGAATGCGTGTATCTTCCAGAGTTGTGGAGCTAGAGCCACCAAATTTGGTAGGAAGATAGCTGGCAGTGACCCTCAAAAATCTGCATCAAAGTTTTGGAGCCAAGCCCACCCATTCCGCCCCCCTTTCCCCACTATTTACAAACTTTCAGCTAGAGTCACCAAATTTGGTATGAAGGTAGCATTTGACATTCCACAAGGATCTGCACCAAAAATTTGGATGCCACGCCCAAACATACCGCCCCCAGCCCCCATTTCCCCACTTTATACAAACTTTGAGCTAGAGTCACAAAATTTGGTATGAAGGTAGCATTTGACATTCCACAAGGATCTGCAGCAAAAATTTGGATGCCACGCCCAACCATACCGCCCCCAGCCCCCCTTTCCCCACTTTATACAAACTTTGAGCTAGAGTCACCAAATTTGGTATGAAGGTAGCATTTGACATTCCACAAGGATCTGCAGCAAAAATTTGGATGCCACGCCCAACCATACCGCCCCCAGCCCCCCTTTCCCCACTTTATACAAACTTTGAGCTAGAGTCACCAAATTTGGTATGAAGGTAGCATTTGACATTCCACAAGGATCTGCAGCAAAAATTTGGATGCCACGCCCAACCATACCGCCCCCAGCCCCCCTTTCCCCACTTTATACAAACTTTGAGCTAGAGTCACCAAATTTGGTATGAAGGTAGCATTTGACATTCCACAAGGATCTGCAGCAAAAATTTGGATGCCACGCCCAACCATACCGCCCCCAGCCCCCCTTTCCCCACTTTATACAAACTTTGAGCTAGAGTCACCAAATTTGGTATGAAGGTAGCATTTGACATTCCACAAGGATCTGCAGCAAAAATTTGGATGCCACGCCCAACCATACCGCCCCCAGCCCCCCTTTCCCCACTTTATACAAACTTCGAGCTAGAGTTAACAAATTCGGTATGAAGATAGCAATTGACATCCCACATAGATCTGCGCAAAAATTTGAATGCCACGCCCAACCATACCACCCCCAGCCCCCCTTTCCCCACTTTATACAAACTTCGAGCTAGAGTCACCAAATTTGGTATGAAGATAGCAATTGACATCCCACATGGATGGGCATCAAAATTTTTAATACTGGTATCGAGTATACCGCAGTCGGTTGCGTCCGACTGCAACGTTTCCACTTGTTTTGACTTAGGACTGCACCGCAGCCTATTTTACTTGCATCCGTGGTAATGCAAAATTCTTTTTCAAAGTCTGGGTATTGTAGAATTGTTGGGCTAAGTAATTGCTTTTTTAAATATTCAAATGCGGTTTGGCAGTTGTTGTCCCAGTTAAAGGTTACATTTTTTCGTGATAGTTTATTAATGCATTGAGCTATTTCAGCAAAGTTAGGGATAAATCTACGATAGTAGTTACAAAAAGCAATGAACCTTTTGGCTTCATCTCCGTTTTTGGGTATGGGATAATCTTTAATTACTTTAAATTTGGTTTCATCTGGTAGTATCCCCCTGTTTGTGCATTTGTGGCCCAGAAAGGTTACTTCGTGGTTGAAGAACGTGCATTTTTCTGGATGCAGTTTTAAATTGTATTTCTTGCATGTAGTGAAAACGTCTTTTAGATTATCTAACATGTGATTTTCGGAGCAACCCAGTATTATAAGGTCGTCCATGTAAAGAAATGCTTGAGAGGGTGTTAGGCCTGCAAAGGCTAGAGACATCATTCGTTGAAATGAATTTGGTGCTATTTTGAGGCCATATGGCAATCTTTTAAATCTATATGACCCCTTGTCGGTTGAAAATGACGTGATATCTCGTGAACTTTCTTCTAATTCTACCTGATGAAAACCTGACATTAAATTTATACACGAAAAGAATTTTGCTCGTCCTAATTGATCTAATATATCATCCATTCTTGGCAGAGGGAATTTATCTGCGAACAGTTGATTGTTAATTTTTCTATAATCTACTACCAATCTCCACCTTTTTTCTGTGTTTCCCGGTAAGGTTTTTTTTGGAACTAATAAAATTGGACTATTGTACTCAGATATGGATGGTTCAATAATATCATCATCGATCAATTTGTCCACTTGTTTATTAATTTCCTCCTTTTGACCGTGCGGGATTCTGTAGTTTTTTATGTAAACTGGGTTTGGATTTTTTAGTCTTAGTTTTTGTTTGTAAAAATTATTTGCTGATATCTTGTCTGTTTCTATTGCGAATATTTCGATAAATTCTTCGCATAGCTCCGAAATTTTTTTTTTTTATGAATTTTGGAAAGTTTTTCTTTAGTTTTTTCATTATAATTTCTTTATTTACCGTGCTTCTGGTTATGTTTTCTAGCGGGACTGTATCATAATTTGACATATTTTCGTGTACTAAGTTGACTTTTGTAATGTGGGCTTCTGTAGTATTAGTGTTGATTATTTTTACGTATGGACTAAGTTTTGACAGGATTGTATTTGCTACGAAAACCCCTGGTTGAAGCTCTTGGTTTGGTATAAATACAACTGTGTGTTTTTATACTCGAAACCGAAGGTAAAGAGTATATTGGTTTTGTGCAATGTCCGTCATGGTGTCGGTCCGTCTGTCCGTCTGTCCGTCCGTATGTGTGCAAGTTTTTTCCACACCCTTCAAGCTAGAGACTTGAAACTTTCCAATTCTCTTTATCTATGGGATAGTAAATTAAAGTGTCAAGATGGGGGTTCTACGATAACTGGGGGGCTGGCAAATCGATAAATTCGATAACTCAAAACCGATAAATCTACATATTTCGCACATCCTTACAGCTAGAAGTACCAAATTTGGTAAGAAGATAGCTACTAGCAACCCCCAAAAAACTGCATCAAAAATTTTGGAGCAATGCCCCCCATTCCGCCCCCAGCCCCCCCGAATTTTAAAGTGAAAAAAGCATATATCTCCTTCAGTTTTTGAGCTATAGCCATCAAATTTGGTGCCAAGATAGGTGATGATGACCCCCTAAAAACTGCATCAAAAGTTTGTATGCCACGCCCACCGACACTGCCCTAGCTACCCCCATCCACCCCAACGCTTCGTCAAAAACTGGAATGCGTGTATCTTCCAGAGTTGTGGAGCTAGAGCTTCCAAATTTGGTTGGAAGATAGGTAGTAGCGACCCCCAAAAAACTGCATCAAAGTTTTGGAGCCGCGCCCACCCATTCCGCCCCCAGCCCCCCCGCATTTTGAAATCAGAAATGGCTATATCTCCCAAAGTTTTTGAGCTAGAGCCACCAAATTTGGTGCCAAGATAGGTGATGATGACCCCCTAAAAACTGCATCAAAAGTTTGGATGCCACGCCCACCGATCCTACCCTAGCCGCCCCCATCCACCCCAACGCTTCGTCAAAAACGGGAATGCGTGTATCTTCCAGAGTTGTGGAGCTAGAGCCGCCAAATTTACCAAATTTGGTAGGAAGATAGCTGGCAGTGACCCTCAAAAATCTGCATCAAAGTTTTGGAGCCAAGCCCACCCATTCCGCCCCCCTTTCCCCACCATTTACAAACTTTCAGCTAGAGTCACCAAATTTGGTATGAAGATAGCAATTGACATTCCACAAAGATCATCATCAAAAATTTGGATGCCATGCCTACCCATAACGCCCCCAGCCCCCCCCCCCCCCCTTTTCTCACTTTTTACAAACTTCGAGCTAGAGTCACCAAATTTGGTATGAAGATAGCAATTGACATTCCTCATGGATCGGCAGCAAAAATTTGAATGCCACGCCCACCCATACCGCCCCAAGCCCCATAGCCCTCCTAACCCCACCTTATACAAACTTTGAGCTAGAGTCACCAAATTTGGTATGAAGGTAGCATTTGACATTCCACAAGGATCTGCAGCAAAAATTTGGATGCCACGCCCAACCATACCGCCCCCAGCCCCCCTTTCCCCACTTTATACAAACTTTGAGCTAGAGTCACCAAATTTGGTATGAAGGTAGCATTTGACATTCCACAAGGATCTGCAGCAAAAATTTGGATGCCACGCCCAACCATACTGCCCCCAGCCCCCCTTTCCCCACCTTATACAAACTTTGAGCTAGAGTCACCAAATTTGGTATGAAGGTAGCATTTGACATTCCACAAGGATCTGCAGCAAAAATTTGGATGCCACGCCAACCATACCGCCCCCAGCCCCCCTTTCCCCACTTTATACAAACTTTGAGCTAGAGTCACCAAATTTGGTATGAAGGTAGCATTTGACATTCCACAAGGATCTGCAGCAAAAATTTGGATGCCACGCCCAACCATACCGCCCCCAGCCCCCCTTTCCCCACTTTATACAAACTTTGAGCTAGAGTCACCAAATTTGGTATGAAGGTAGCATTTGACATTCCACAAGGATCTGCAGCAAAAATTTGGATGCCACGCCCAACCATACCGCCCCCAGCCCCCCTTTCCCCATTTATACAAACTTCGAGCTAGAGTCACCAAATTTGTTATGAAGATAGCAATTGACATTCCACAAAGATGTGCATCAAAAATTTGGATGCAATTCCACCCATACCGCCCCCAGCCCTCTTTCCTCACTTTATACAAACTTCGAGCTAGAGTCACCAAATTTGGTATGAAGATAGCAATTGACATCCCACATAGATCTGAACCAAAAATTTGAATGCCACGCCCAACCATACCACCCCCAGCCCCCCTTTCCCCACTTTATACAAACTTCGAGCTAGAGTCACCAAATTTGGTATGAAGATAGCAATTGACATCCCACATGGATGGGCATCAAAATTTTTAATACTGGTATCGAGTATACCGCAGTCGGTTGCGTCCGACTGCAACGTTTCCACTTGTTTTATTTGTATTTTCTCTATAGTTTCCGTTCGTGCTGGTATAGTGAGTATTCTATTGGTATGTTGTGTGTCAATGGGTATTTTAATGATGTAATTTATACAGTTTGGTTTTATTGCTAACCCGTTCGTTTGTAATCAATCGTGCAATTGAATTTTTTTATGAAATCAAGCCCTATTATCCCATCGCAAGGAATTGGGAAGTCGTTATGTACTACCTGAAATGCGTGTTGCAATGGGTGATTGGTAAATTTCAGTATAACCTCCCCTATAGTGTATAGTATATCTTTTCCTATGCCGTTAAGTCGTGTCTTCTTCTCTCTATTTATTCTTTGTATTTCTGGTACTGCGTTTAGTTTTATAATGGTTACGTCCGCTCCTGTATCAATCAATAGTTTAGTATTATTGTATTTGCCGAAATCCATCCTTACGAAACTAGTTATGTTAAGGTTAACGCTATATATGTTATGAATTATTGTTCTACGATCAGGGGACTCTCGTAGTTTTCCGGCTGTGTATTGTCGTTTGTTATTCTTATGTTGTTGTTGTTATTAAATCTGTCACCATCTCTATTATAATTGTTTTGATTTTTGTTGTTGTTAAACGGTCTATTGTTTTGATTGTTTCTATTACCGTTTTGGTAGTTTTGTCGACTATAATTCCTATTTGTGTTATTGTTGGAGTTTCTACTGTTTCTGTTATTGTTTTGGTAGTTTTGGTTATAGTTTCTGTTATTGTAATTATTCCTATTGTTTCTATAATTGTTTTGATTTATTAGAAATACATTTTTTTCTTGTTCTATGTTTGTGTTGGTGCTTACAAATTTAGCTATAACCTCATTCATGTCATTAAATTGGCCTGCTTCCATTATAGTGCGCACTCTCTCGTTCGTGCAAATTTTTGTTATTGATTTCACTGCTGTTTTTGTAGCATACTCTTGGGCCGTATCTGTATTTAGCGTGTCTATAATGTAAGCTCGTCTTAGAGCTTTTGTTTAGTTTTCTATTTCTGTTGCATATTCGTTTGCTGATTTTTCATTTTGCTTTAAATTCATTAGTTTTGCCTCAATAACTGCTACTGTTTCACCTTTTATATTGTTTTGCAATGTTTTTATTATACTATTTATTGTTGTTTCGTTGGTAATTAATAGTCTAGCGTCCCCTTTCAATTTTGCTCTTATTATTTTAATAGCAATTGTTTCATGTGTACCCTTTATGTCTTCTAATAGTTCAAGTGAGTCAATAAAACTTTGTAAGTTTTCACTTCTCCCGTCAAACTCTTGGACTAGCTTTGAGGCTGAGTTATAAATTCAACATTTGTTTGCTCCATGTTTTCTTTTTCTTTCGAACCTGTGTCTGGTGCTTTATGTTTTTCTTCTTCTGTCATATGTAATTCTGTAAATATAGCGTTTTCTTTTAGTTCTAATGGTAATGTAATTTCTAGGTCGTATTTATTAGCTATTGTGATTATGCAATTTTTTAATTTTTCTATGTTGTCTTCAAACTTGTTTTTTGTTTCTAATTCCCAATTAGTTTGGTTTACATATAATAGTTTTTTGATGTTATTGTAGCTATTGAAAATTATTCCTAAGTGTTTATTTATAGTATGTGTTTGAATGTAAATGGACTTATTGATGCATTTGTAAGATTTATAAAAATTTCTTTTCTTATTTTTAGTTCTGTAATGTTTTTGTCCATGTGTAGCTTGGTTTTATAAGTACTTTACTAATTTGTAGTGATGACACAAACCTTAATACAATTGATCTTCAAGTGTCGGCGCTAACCTTTATGCAATTGAGTTTTTAGTGGTGACACACACCGTAAGCTTTTAGTTGTGATGCTAGAAGCATGCGTTTTAGACATGTGGTTTTGTACACTGGCAAAAATTACTTTTAACTTTAGATTTTTTTTTTTTTTTAATTCTAACTACTATTGTATGATAAATTTTGTTAATTTTTCAGATTCATTTTATTTTTAATATTATATATTTATATATTATATATTATATATTTTTTTATTTTATATATATTTTTTTTTTATTTTTATTTATTATTTTTTTTATTGTGGTGGCGGTCCACGCCGTTTACCACTAAGGTGCATTAGAAAAATGCACTCTTATTTAATGTTTTAATTTTTATTGCTTATTGCTGGTCCTCTCGTCTTTTGGCTGTTGGCTGTTCTTTCCTGCTGACGCTGCTTCCGCTTGGTTTCCTGTTCCTCCAGGGTGGCTATGCGTAGCCAAATTTCGCTGGCCACTTTCCAATGCGGTGGGGGGTCGCTGTTGACTTGGGTTATTAATGCTGCCCTTTGTCGCCTAAAATTGGCGAGGGCTCCTCCTCTTCTTTTGGGTTTTAGTGTGACGGGTATCCTCGTCAGGAGTGCCTCTTCCTTGTCCTTTTTGGCACGGGCCGCTATCGTGCTTGGTAGGCGCCTTTTGTATTCTTCAATTGTTATCGGCTTTGGTCCAGCCGTTGGGCAACTTTTAATTGCTTCCTGGACTTTTTGGAGATGTTTGCTCATTTTATCATTATTATTTTTTTTTTCAGCTTTTGCCGTTTTTTGTATTTGGCACTAAGCTGGCAGGATCGCCATATAATGAAAGGCGAAAAGCTAGATCTTGAGTGACTTATTCTGGACTCAGCCTCCGTATTTATAGTAAATATTTACATGTGTTCTTATGGCTAGGTAAGGTTAATAGTGGTGTGAGGAGCAGCTTATCTAAGTTAATGTAAAGCTAATGTAACTGTTGTTGTTATTTATGCTGTCTTATTCTAATGCACCTAATTAGCAGTGCGTGTAAGTGGTGCGTGTGAGCTTTGCGTTTAAGCAGTGCAAGCAGTGCGTATAAGTAGTGCGTGCAAGCAGTGCGTATAAGCTCAAGTTCAGCTTGGGCTGGAAAGCTTAGAGCTATGACAAAGATGACTTATGTACATTACACACACCGTAACTATGAAAAATATGTTTCAAGAGAAATTCTTGCACAGCAACGGACGTGAACTTTTTTAAAGGATGTAGCCAATGGTATTTACTAAAATGGTCAAGAAATATAAGTTATCGTTTATGACCATTCTTACTGCGAGGATATGGTCCTAGCAGATATACGTATAACCTCTGAAAGGGTCTACTCGTAGGGCTGTGTGCACCCATAGGACAACGTAATGTATAATTTGGGGTTTTATTCTCTTTACACGAGGTACAACTGCGAATATACTCGCGGACATCTTTAGCCAATACTGGCCAGAAAGATTGCGACGTAACTTTTTAATGATCTTTTGCATGCCCGCATGAGCCAAGGTCTGACAATCATGGGGTTTTAAGCCGATCTGGAACCCATACCTTCCAAGAGTTATTTTCTTGATCAATATCTCCAACGGCGTGTTCTGTACGTATGTACAAAATATTTCCTTGCAGTTTAATCAGTGGTGTAGCTGATGGTTGTGCCGCCGGGGGTGGAAGCCAAACTTGCCGCCAACCAACCCCTCTCTCTTCCCCCCCCCACCCCCCCTTATTAACCCACCCAAAAAAATGTTCCATCATTACGTTATAAAATTGTAGCTCCGTCATAATTATTAAAATCTTATTTTTCTTATTTTAAGCGTTGAAAACCCTTTAATAATGGAATAAATATCTAAGGATTCAATTAATTCTTCCTCTTAAATATGTTAGCCTTAATGTGCTCATGGTCGATCTTAGATAGTTTTTTTTATTAATTTTAATTGTGAAAAGCTCCTTTCTCAGCTGGCATTACTTATAGCATTCGTGAGAAAAATTCTAAGCATCACAATCAAATTAGAAACCGAATCTTCTTATTTCGAGTTAATTATGAACTTAAGTAAGGCAAGCGGATGCTCGTTTCTCATTTGATCGCAGCTCCCTGCGACAGCTACGAAGGCTCGAAGACGCGAGCTCTCTATCTAAAGATCCTCCACACTAACTTTATCGTGAATGTTGCCTGCTGAATGCACTACACTTAGCCTCTTGGTGTCGTAATAATCCAGCAATTTAGAAGCAAATTTGCTCGCCAAGTCTTGCAATTGCCTGAATCTTTCTCTTATTTCTGTGATGATTTTGTCCAACGATTCGAAAATTTTTCGCCGTATTTCGTTTTTGTACGATGAATTTACGTCTTTACTGCCATCGTTAAAAACAAATTTTTTACTTTTCTCGAGGTTCCATGGATATGCCATGATATGTCTTTAGCGTATCGAATAGCGCTGTCAGTCCATTCCTCACGTTTTTCCAATAGCGTCGTTTACAAAGCTTTTCAAGTTTTTTGCAGATACTTTTGGGCATCTTCTACTTCAACCAGCACAGATGCCAGAGGCCTAAAAAACATAAGAAGGAAAATGACTCTATTGCAACAAGCAAAGTTCCAGCGTCTGTTCTGGTGCTTAAACTTTCATCCGTCTCAGTTAATTTTTCCAGAGTGGCCAAAATATCTTTGTAGTGATTTCGAGTCACAAAAACGGCCTCAGCTCTCGCGCTCCATCGGGTATCTTGTAACCTTTTTAAACTTGTTCCAGTAGTCAAAAGTAGTGTCAAAATATTCTAGCGATGCGTAGACATGATAAAAAAAAATGCATAGCAACGTTCCAAGTTACCAAAAAAAGTAACTGCACCAGCCTCAACTGACGCGGCGTGCAAACGGCCAGGTTTAAAGAATGGTTTGAGCATGGCACGAAAACGGCTTTTGGATTTATTTCTTTTATTCTTTTCTGATCTCCTGAATGTTTTCCAGCCATAACAGCAGCATCGTCATATGCCTGGCCTGTACAGCTTAAAATATCTAAGCCATCGGCTTCAAACTTGTCCAAAATAATTTTGGAAATCCCTTCAGCGGTTTTATCATAGCTTTCACTAAAGTCTATAAATGATTCAACAACTTGAACTTCTTTATTCTCTATGACTACATACCTCAATACTTGGCATGTTTGGTCCTTGTGAGAAATTTCCCGTGTGCTTTCAAATACCATGTCATAATATTTGGCTTTCTTTACCAGCTTAATTATTTTTTAGCGAACTGCATTTCCCAAAGTTGCAATAAATTCGTTTTGTGTTTGAGGTGATAAATATGTAACTGTAAGTTTCTTACTCAAATTTGCTCGAACTAGATGTTCGAGCAGAACAGGATCATACTTAGAAATTAGGTGGACTAGTTCCAAAAAGTTTCCCATAACGCAGCTGGTCTTATCTTCTTTGTGACCACGTTTTGCCAAATTTTGCTTTGCAAGACATCTAATTTTTTTAAAAATTCTTCCGAGGATTTCTTGGAATCTTTTCGATTCTTTTTCTATCTCGTCTTGTTCTTTCTTGTCTATAAGCTCTCCTTTTTAATTCTGGTTTCCAGCTCTTTCCATTTAAAATAATTTTGGTAGTGAAGAGGACTTGATTCGTGGTTTAAAACTTTAGGTTTTTAATTTCCACCAAGTATTAAATACGCTGGATGAGCAAAACATTGACCCATTCGGAGCATTTGGTTGCTCAAATAACCGACAGCAGAAGCAGAATAATGATGATTTAAAAGGAGTAAAAGCCATCCAAGTGCGTTGAACTTTTTCAAAATTAGCCAATGTTCGAAAAAACCAGTCTCGGCTAAAACTTCTCAATTCGGCTTTCAGAGCATGTGATTACGACTCCGGACGCTTAATGGATGATCCAAAACTAAAATCGATGTGCTGAACGATTTTCTGGCTTTGTTTAATGAGGAATAAGCGCAGTGTTTCATTTATGTGCTCTGGCCATTTACCGATGTCATCTAAGCTCGCACTTTCTAAAGCATACCGCCCCCAGCCCCCCTTTCCCCACTTTATACAAACTTTGAGCTAGAGTCACCAAATTTGGTATGAAGGTAGCATTTGACATTCCACAAGGATCTGCAGCAAAAATTTGGATGCCACGCCCAACCATACCGCCCCCAGCCCCCCTTTCCCCATTTATACAAACTTCGAGCTAGAGTCACCAAATTTGTTATGAAGATAGCAATTGACATTCCACAAAGATGTGCATCAAAATTTGGATGCAATTCCACCCATACCGCCCCCAGCCCTCTTTCCTCACTTTATACAAACTTCGAGCTAGAGTCACCAAATTTGGTATGAAGATAGCAATTGACATCCCACATAGATCTGAACCAAAATTTGAATGCCACGCCCAACCATACCACCCCCAGCCCCCCTTTCCCCACTTTATACAAACTTCGAGCTAGAGTCACCAAATTTGGTATGAAGATAGCAATTGACATCCCACATGGATGGGCATCAAAATTTTTAATACTGGTATCGAGTATACCGCAGTCGGTTGCGTCCGACTGCAACGTTTCCACTTGTTTTATTTGTATTTTCTCTATAGTTTCCGTTCGTGCTGGTATAGTGAGTATTCTATTGGTATGTTGTGTGTCAATGGGTATTTTAATGATGTAATTTATACAGTTTGGTTTTATTGCTAACCCGTTCGTTTGGTAATCAATCGTGCAATTGAATTTTTTTATGAAATCAAGCCCTATTATCCCATCGCAAGGAATTGGGAAGTCGTTATGTACTACCTGAAATGCGTGTTGCAATGGGTGATTGGTAAATTTCAGTATAACCTCCCCTATAGTGTATAGTATATCTTTTCCTATGCCGTTAAGTCGTGTTTTCTTCTCTCTATTTATTCTTTGTATTTCTGGTACTGCGTTTAGTTTTATAATGGTTACGTCCGCTCCTGTATCAATCAATAGTTTAGTATTATTGTATTTGCCGAAATCCATCCTTACGAAACTAGTTATGTTAAGGTTAACGCTATATATGTTATGAATTATTGTTCTACGATCAGGGGACTCTCGTAGTTTTCCGGCTGTGTATTGTCGTTTGTTATTCATATGTTGTTGTTGTTATTAAATCTGTCACCATCTCTATTATAATTGTTTGATTGTTGTTGTTGTTAAACGGTCTATTGTTTTGATTGTTTCTATTAGTAGTTTTGTCGACTATAATTCCTATTTGTGTTATTGTTGGAGTTTCTACTGTTTCTGTTATTGTTTTGGTAGTTTTGGTTATAGTTTCTGTTATTGTAATTATTCCTATTGTTTCTATAATTGTTTTGATTTATTAGAAATACATTTTTTTCTTGTTCTATGTTTGTGTTGGTGCTTACAAATTTAGCTATAACCTCATTCATGTCATTAAATTGGCCTGCTTCCATTATAGTGCGCACTCTCTCGTTCGTGCAAATTTTTGTTATTGATTTCACTGCTGTTTTTGTAGCATACTCTTGGGCCGTATCTGTATTTAGCGTGTCTATAATGTAAGCTCGTCTTAGAGCTTTTGTTAAGTTTTCTATTTCTGTTGCATATTCGTTTGCTGATTTTTCATTTTGCTTTAAATTCATTAGTTTTGCCTCAATAACTGCTACTGTTTCACCTTTTATATTGTTTTGCAATGTTTTTATTATACTATTTATTGTTGTTTCGTTGGTAATTAATAGTCTAGCGTCCCCTTTCAATTTTGCTCTTATTATTTTAATAGCAATTGTTTCATGTGTACCCTTTATGTCTTCTAATAGTTCAAGTGAGTCAATAAAACTTTGTAAGTTTTCACTTCTCCCGTCAAACTCTTGGACTAGCTTTGAGGCTGAGTTTATAAATTCAACATTTGTTTGCTCCATGTTTTCTTTTTCTTTCGAACCTGTGTCTGGTGCTTTATGTTTTTCTTCTTCTGTCATATGTAATTCTGTAAATATAGCGTTTTCTTTTAGTTCTAATGGTAATGTAATTTCTAGGTCGTATTTATTAGCTATTGTAATTATGCAATTTTTTAATTTTTCTATGTTGTCTTCAAACTTGTTTTTTGTTTCTAATTCCCAATTAGTTTGGTTTACATATAATAGTTTTTTGATGTTATTGTAGCTATTGAAAATTATTCCTAAGTGTTTATTTATAGTATGTGTTTGAATGTAAATGGACTTATTGATGCATTTGTAAGATTTATAAAAATTTTCTTTTCTTATTTTTAGTTCTGTAATGTTTTTGTCCATGTGTAGCTTGGTTTTATAAGTACTTTACTAATTTGTAGTGATGACACAAACCTTAATACAATTGATCTTCAAGTGTCGGCGCTAACCTTTATGCAATTGAGTTTTTAGTGTTGACACACACCGTAAGCTTTTAGTTGTGATGCTAGAAGCATGCGTTTTAGACATGTGGTTTTGTACACTGGCAAAAATTACTTTTAACTTTAGATTTTTTTTTTTTTTGAATTCTAACTACTATTGTATGATAAATTTTGTTAATTTTTCAGATTCATTTTATTTTTAATATTATATATTTTATATATTATATATTATATATTTTTTATTTATATATATTTTTTTTTTTATTTTTATTTATTTTTTTTTTTATTGTGGTGGCGGTCCACGCCGTTTACCACTAAGGTGCATTAGAAAAATGCACTCTTATTTAATGTTTTAATTTTTATTGCTTATTGCTGGTCCTCTCGTCTTTTGGCTGTTGGCTGTTCTTTCCTGCTGACGCTGCTTCCGCTTGGTTTCCTGTTCCTCCAGGGTGGCTATGCGTAGCCAAATTTCGCTGGCCACTTTCCAATGCGGTGGGGGGTCGCTGTTGACTTGGGTTATTAATGCTGCCCTTTGTCGCCTAAAATTGGCGAGGGCTCCTCCTCTTCTTTTGGGTTTTAGTGTGACGGGTATCCTCGTCAGGAATGCCTCTTCCTCTTCCTTTTTGGCACGGGCCGCTATCGTGCTTGGTAGGCGCCTTTTGTATTCTTCAATTGTTATCGGCTTTGGTCCAGCCGTTGGGCAACTTTTAATTGCTTCCTGGACTTTTTGGAGATGTTTGCTCATTTTATCATTATTATTTTTTTTTCAGCTTTTGCCGTTTTTTGTATTTCGCACTAAGCTGGCAGGATCGCCATATAATGAAAGGCGAAGAGCTAGATCTTGAGTGATTTATTCTGGACTCAGCCTCCGTATTTATAGTAAATATTTACATGTGTTCTTATGGCTAGGTAAGGTTAATAGTGGTGTGAGGAGCAGCTTATCTAAGTTTAATGTAAAGCTAATGTAACTGTTGTTGTTATTTATGCTGTCTTATTCTAATGCACCTAATTAGCAGTGCGTGTAAGTGGTGCGTGTGAGCTTTGCGTTTAAGCAGTGCAAGCAGTGCGTATAAGTAGTGCGTGCAAGCAGTGCGTATAAGCTCAAGTTCAGCTTGGGCTGGAAAGCTTAGAGCTATGACAAAGATGACTTATGTACATTACACACACCGTAACTATGAAAAATATGTTTCAAGAGAAATTCTTGCACAGCAACGGACGTGAACTTTTTTAAAGGATGTAGCCAATGGTATTTACTAAAATGGTCAAGAAATATAAGTTATCGTTTATGACCATTCTTACTGCGAGGATATGGTCCTAGCAGATATACGTATAACCTCTGAAAGGGTCTACTCGTAGGGCTGTGTGCACCCATAGGACAACGTAATGTATAATTTGGGGTTTTATTCTCTTCACACGAGGTACAACTGCGAATATACTCGCGGACATCTTTAGCCAATACTGGCCAGAAAAGATTGCGACGTAACTTTTTAATGATCTTTTGCATGCCCGCATGAGCCAAGGTCTGACAATCATGGGGTTTAAGCCGATCTGGAACCCATACCTTCCAAGAGTTATTTTCTTGATCAATATCTCCAACGGCGTGTTCTGTACGTATGTACAAATATTTCCTTGCAGTTTAATCAGTGGTGTAGCTGATGGTTGTGCCGCCGGGGGTGGAAGCCAAACTTGCCGCCAACCAACCCCTCTCTCTTCCCCCCCCCCACCCCCCCCTATAACCCACCCAAAAAATGTTCCATCATTACGTTATAAAATTGTAGCTCCGTCATAATTATTAAAATCTTATTTTCTTATTTTAAGCATTGAAAACCCTTTAATAATGGAATAAATATCTAAGGATTCAATTAATTCTTCCTCTTAAATATGTTAGCCTTAATGTGCTCATGGTCGATCTTAGATAGTTTTTTTATTAATTTAATTGTGAAAAGCTCCTTTCTCAGCTGGCATTACTTATAGCATTCGTGAGAAAAATTCTAAGCATCACAATCAAATTAGAAACCGAATCTTCTTATTTCGAGTTAATTATGAACTTAAGTAAGGCAAGCGGATGCTCGTTTCTCATTTGATCGCAGCTCCCTGCGACAGCTACGAAGGCTCGAAGACGCGAGCTCTCTATCTAAAGATCCTCCACACTAACTTTATCGTGAATGTTGCCTGCTGAATGCACTACACTTAGCCTCTTGGTGTCGTAATAATCCAGCAATTTAGAAGCAAATTTGCTCGCCAAGTCTTGCAATTGCCTGAATCTTTCTCTTATTTCTGTGATGATTTTGTCCAACGATTCGAAAATTTTTCGCCGTATTTCGTTTTGTACGATGAATTTACGTCTTTACTGCCATCGTTAAAAACAAATTTTTTACTTTTCGCGAGGTTCCATGGATATGCCATGATATGTCTTTAGCGTATCGAATAGCGCTGTCAGTCCATTCCTCACGTTTTTCCAATAGCGTCGTTTACAAAGCTTTTCAAGTTTTTTGCAGATACTTTTGGGCATCTTCTACTTCAACCAGCACAGATGCCAGAGGCCTAAAAAACATAAGAAGGAAAATGACTCTATTGCAACAAGCAAAGTTCCAGCGTCTGTTCTGGTGCTTAAACTTTCATCCGTCTCAGTTAATTTTTCCAGAGTGGCCAAAATATCTTTGTAGTGATTTCGAGTCACAAAAACGGCCTCAGCTCTCGCGCTCCATCGGGTATCTTGTAACCTTTTTAAACTTGTTCCAGTAGTCAAAAGTAGTGTCAAAATATTCTAGCGATGCGTAGACATGATAAAAAAAAATGCATAGCAACGTTCCAAGTTACCAAAAAAAGTAACTGCACCAGCCTCAACTGACGCGGCGTGCAAACGGCCAGGTTTAAAGAATGGTTTGAGCATGGCACGAAAACGGCTTTTGGATTTATTTCTTTTATTCTTTTCTGATCTCCTGAATGTTTTCCAGCCATAACAGCAGCATCGTCATATGCCTGGCCTGTACAGCTTAAAATATCTGAGCCATCGGCTTCAAACTTGTCCAAAATAATTTTGGAAATCCCTTCAGCGGTTTTATCATAGCTTTCACTAAAGTCTATAAATGATTCAACAACTTGAACTTCTTTATTCTCTATGACTACATACCTCAATACTTGGCATGTTTGGTCCTTGTGAGAAATTTCCCGTGTGCTTTCAAATACCATGTCATAATATTTGGCTTTCTTTACCAGCTTAATTATTTTTTAGCGAACTGCATTTCCCAAAGTTGCAATAAATTCGTTTTGTGTTTGAGGTGATAAATATGTAACTGTAAGTTTCTTACTCAAATTTGCTCGAACTAGATGTTCGAGCAGAACAGGATCATACTTAGAAATTAGGTGGACTAGTTCCAAAAAGTTTCCCATAACGCAGCTGGTCTTATCTTCTTTGTGACCACGTTTTGCCAAATTTTGCTTTGCAAGACATCTAATTTTTTTAAAAATTCTTCCGAGGATTTCTTGGAATCTTTTCGATTCTTTTCTATCTCGTCTTGTTCTTTCTTGTCTATAAGCTCTCCTTTTTTAATTCTGGTTTCCAGCTCTTTCCATTTAAAATAATTTTGGTAGTGAAGAGGACTTGATTCGTGGTTTAAAACTTTAGGTTTTTAATTTCCACCAAGTATTAAATACGCTGGATGAGCAAAACATTGACCCATTCGGAGCATTTGGTTGCTCAAATAACCGACAGCAGAAGCAGAATAATGATGATTTAAAAGGAGAAAAAGCCATCCAAGTGCGTTGAACTTTTTCAAAATTAGCCAATGTTCGAAAAAACCAGTCTCGGCTAAAACTTCTCAATTCGGCTTTCAGAGCATGTGATTACGACTCCGGACGCTTAATGGATGATCCAAAACTAAAATCGATGTGCTGAACGATTTTCTGGCTTGTTTAATGAGGAATAAGCGCAGTGTTTCGCACTTTCTAAAGCATTGGTCTGCGTTCCGAAATCGGGTGTTTCCAGAACTTCGTCTTCGGGAACCACATTAAAATGATGTTATAGAGTAACAGTTTCATGTTCCTGTACAGATTCATCATTTTCTGGGCCCGCTGCAGCACTTGGTACATTCCGGTCCGCCGAAGAGCAAGGTCCAACCGTTGCGCCAGCTTTTGCATTATTTTGCCTTACTTAAGTACATAACTAACTCGAAATTAGAAGAATACGTACAGAACACGCCGTTGGAGATATTGATCAAGAAAATAACTCTTGGAAGGTATGGGTTCCAGATCGGCTTAAAAGCCCATGATTGTCAGACCTTGGCTCATGCGGGCATGCAAAAGATCATTAAAAAGTTACGTCGCAATCTTTTCTGGCCAGTATTGGCTAAAGATGTCCGCGAGTATATTCGCAGTTGTACCTCGTGTAAAGAGAATAAAACCCCAAATTATACATTACGTTGTCCTATGGGTGCACACAGCCCTACGAGTAGACCCTTTCAGAGGTTATACGTATATCTGCTAGGACCATATCCTCGCAGTAAGAATGGTCATAAACGATTACTTAAATTTCTTGACCATTTTAGTAAATACCATTGGCTACATCCTTTAAAAAAGTTCACGTCCGTTGCTGTGCAAGAATTTCTCTTGAAACATATTTTCATAGTTACGGTGTGCCTGAAACCGTCGTTTAGCGATAACGGCATGCAATTTAAAGCTAATGACTTTAATGCATTCTTAACAGCGTTAGGAATAAAACATGTGTACACAGCTTTGAATTCACCGCAAAGTAATGCTGCCGAACGAGTCAACCGTTCATTGCTAGCTGCTGTAAGGTCCTATTTGAAAAATGATCAAACGGTCTGGGACTCACATCTAACGAGTATTTCTTGTTCGTTATGATCGTCACTTCATCAATCGTTAGGATGTTCCCCTTACAGAGCATTATCGGTTTGGACATGATAGCTCGTGGAGCCGATTATAAGCTGTTGAAAGCGCTGTCATTGCTAGAAGATCCTGTTGTTCCAGTTTTGCCGGAAGAGAACTTGGCACTTATGAGAAGAGATATTCAATTGAACATACGGAAAGCCTATGATCGCAATTCCACTCAATAAAATTTGCGTTCGAAGCCAGAAAGCTGTCGAGAAGATCAGGAAGTGTATCGTCGCAATTTCGCCCTTAGTAAATTCACACAGAATTTTAATGCTAAGCTTGAACCTCAAATTAGTAAATGTCGAATCAGGAAAAAACTAGGCTCGTGCTATTACCAACTTGAAGATGTGCAAGGAAAAGAGCTAGGAAGGTATCATGCAAAAGACATTCGTTGCTGATGCCCGCTAATATTCTGTCTAACGTTGGTATATTATCGGTTGTATAATGGTCGCCGTTGCGTTAGATTTTTATTTAGTAAAATTTAGTTTAATCGCTGTCCGTTCGCTTAATAAAATTGTAGCATGCTATAAAATTATGTCTGCAAAAAAAATATATACGCATGCTAATAATCACATACTTATCCGCTTTTGCAAAAGCGCATGCGCAACCAACGTGAGTCAACATATACCAGAAAAAAACAAGTGGAAACGTTGCAGTCGGACGCAACCGACTGCGGTATACTCGAAGTTTGTAAAAGTGGTGAAAGGGGGCTGGGGGCGGTATGGTTGGGCGTGGCATTCAAATTTTTAGTGCAGATCTATGTGGGATGTCAATTGCTATCTTCATACCAAATTTGGTGACTCTAGCTCGAAGTTTGTATAAAGTGGGGAAAGGGGGCTGGGGGCGGTATGGTTGGGCGCGGCATCCAAATTTTTGCTGCAGATCCATGTGGGATGTCAATTTCTCTCTTCATACCAAATTTGGTGACTCTAGCTCAAAGATTGTATAAGTGGGGAAAGGGGGGCTGGGGGCGGTATGGTTGGGCGTGGCATTCAAATTTTTGGTGCAGATCTATGTGGGATGTCAATTGCTATCTTCATACCAAATTTGGTGACTCTAGCTCGAAGTTTGTATAAAGTTGGGAAGGGGGGCTGGGGCGGTATGGTTGGGCGTGGCATCCAAATTTTTGCTGCAGATCCTTGTGGAAAGTCAAATGCTACCTTCATACCAAATTTGGTGACTCTAGCTCAAAGTTTGTATAAAGTGAGGAAAGGGGGGCTGGGGGCGGTATGGTTGGGCGTGGCATCCAAATTTTTGCTGCAGATCCTTGTGGAATGTCAAATGCTACCTTCATACCGAATTTGGTGACTCTAGCTCAAAGTTTGTATGAGGTGGGGAGAGGGGGGCTGGGGGCGGTATGGTTGGGCGTGGCATCCAAATTTTTGCTGCAAATCCTTGTGGAATGTCTAATGCTACCTTCATACCAAATTTGGTGACTCTAGCTCGAAGCATGTAGAAGGTGGTGAAAGGGGGGCTATGGGGCTTAGGGCGGTATGGTGGGCGTGGCATTCAAATTTTTGCTGCCGATCCATGTGGGATGTCAATTGCTCTCTTCATACCAAATTTGGTGACTCTAGCTGAAATTTGTATATAGTAGGGAAAGGGGGCTGGGGCGGTACAGGTGGACGTGGCATCCAAATTTGTGATGAAGATCTTTTTGAAATGTCAATTGCTTTCTTCCCACGAAATTTGGTGAGTCTATCTAAAAGTTTGTAAAAGGTGGGGAAAGGGGGGCGAAATGGGTGGGCGTGGCTCCAAAACTTGATGCAGATTTTTGGGGGTTGTTGCCAGTTATCTTCCTGCCAAATTTGGTGGCTCTAGCTCCACAACTCTGGAAGATACACGCGTTCCCGTTCTTGTCGAAGCGTTGGGGTGGATGGGGGCGGCTAGGGCAGAATCGGTGGGCGTGGCATCCAAACTTTTGATGCAGTTTTTGGGGGTCATCATCACTTATCTTGGCACCAAATTTGGTGGCTATAGCTCAAAAACTGAGGGAGATATAGGCTTTTTTGACTTTAAAATACGGGGGGTTGGGGCGGAATGGGGGGCGTGGCTCCAAAATTTTTGATGCAGTTTTTTGGGGGTTGCTAGTAGCTATCTTCTTACCAAATTTGGTAGTTCTAGCTGTAAGGATGCGCGAAATATGTGGATTTATCGGTTTTGATTTATCGAATTTATCGATTTGCCAGCCCCCCAGTTATCGTAGAACCTCCATCTTGACACTTTAATTTACTATTCCATAGATAAAGAAAATTGGAAAGTTTCAAGTCTCTAGCTTGAAGGGTGTGGAAAAAACTTGCAACCATACGGACGGACAGACGGACAGACACCATGACGGACTTTGCACAAAACCAATATACTCTTTACCTTCGGTATCGACTATAAAAAAACACTGGTATGCAGCTCTGTTAGTCACAAGCAGTAGCTTAGTGTTGAACAATGAAAATGTTAATAAAAACTGTGCTGTTGTTACTGATGGAATCAATGTTCAGCAATTGTTTACGGGCCTTAAAAGTGAAACAAGATGTCGGCAAACAAAAGTAGAATCGAAAATTTTAATAGGAATTCGGAGAAAATTGCTTTAATAAAGGCTATGGAACGTTGGCCAGTCTTGTGGGGCATTACGAGCAAGTTTGCACGCAATCGTTAAAAGCGCGTGGGAGAAAGTTGGAAATTGTCGGGCAAGAGCTGGCATATACATTTTTCGAAAAATTTTAACAAAGTTGGCCTTATTCAGTCTACAATAGAGCCATACTTATTTTTTTGGCAGACAATGCTGCGCAAGAAGTATTGAATAAATTAATTAATAAGATAAAATTTAAATAACATATAAACAGGATTGTACTGCCACTGATTTATTATAGGGTATAGATCAGTAAGGTGAATTTGCTTTGAGTCTTTTGAGTGGTTTCAGTTATGTTTAACATAATTTTTGGGCATCAAATATGGGTTCACTAAAATGCTTCTTGGTTTTGCAGCCTGCCTTTTTTTTTAACAACCGCCAGCAGCAGGGCGATAGCTGTACCAATAAGTATATAGTTATTGGTTGTACTCAATCACAAAAGTAGCGCGCTTTAGAAGTGAATCATTATTTTGAATTTAAGTGCACAAAACACAGTTGCACTTGCGATTAATTTAGAGAAAGTTATCAACCAACCGCCACAATATGTGAATTTTTTAGCACTGCTCGTTAAGGTCCGTAAAACTCATGTATACGGTACGGGAGATGTACGGGGCTCATGCGTACAGGCCTTAAGCTGCGCGCGCTCTTCTGTTAGAACAGCTGTGTAACAGCTTGTAACTTAACAGTGGAGGCCTCTGATAAAATTTGTGGAATGCAAAGACCATTATACATTTACCAATCTATTAAAGGATAGGAGGCGGGCCAGAGGAAAGCAGGAACGGTTAAAATGTTTTATTATTTGTATGAATGTGCGTTTGTTTCATTCCCTGCTGGGCTTGTCGGATTATGGTTAACTTCATCACCAAACCGGAATATCTTGCTTGTTCACGGGTTATAAATTAGTCAAATTAGCCATTGTGCGCTGTGTCCAGATTTTTGATACATGCACATACTTTGCCTTTTCCTGCGCTCTGCATTTACGAGTGTGTATAATTGCACATCTCATTGTCTGCTGAATCATTTTAAATAAGCTTAGAATGAATTTTAATAATTATGATTAGTGTCATTCCATTTAACTTTAATATCATATAAAATTGATATTTTTTAAGCAACATACATAGAATTGTTCAATTTAACATGCTGTAAACCAAGTCGCAACCACGAAGTGGACAGACTAACGAGTAGAAAAGTCGGTTTACCCTAACGACAACCAGCTGCGCATGCTTTGATTATTGCTTTTCAGATGCTAGTACATCGCCCGTACCGTATAAACTTCATTAAAAAAAACAAGTGGAAACGTTGCAGTCGGACGCAACCGACTGCGGTATACTCGATACCAGTATTAAAATTTTGATGCCCATCCATGTGGGATGTCAATTGCTATCTTCATACCAAATTTGGTGACTCTAGCTCGAAGTTTGTATAAAGTGGGGAAAGGGGGGCTGGGGGTGGTATGGTTGGGCGTGGCATTCAAATTTTTGCGCAGATCTATGTGGGATGTCAATTGCTATCTTCATACCGAATTTGTTAACTCTAGCTCGAAGTTTGTATAAAGTCGGGAAAGGGGGCTGGGGGCGGTATGGTTGGGCGTGGCATCCAAATTTTGCTGCAGATCCTTGTGGAATGTCAAATGCTACCTTCATACCAAATTTGGTGACTCTAGCTCAAAGTTTGTATAAAGTGGGAAAGGGGGGCTGGGGGCGGTATGGTTGGGCGTGGCATCCAATTTTTGCTGCAGATCCTTGTGGAATGTCAAATGCTACCTTCATACCAAATTTGGTGACTCTAGCTCAAAGTTTGTATAAAGTGGGGAAAGGGGGCTGGGGGCGGTATGGTTGGGCGTGGCATCCAAATTTTTGCTGCAGATCCTTGTGGAATGTCAAATGCTACCTTCATACCAAATTTGGTGACTCTAGCTCAAAGTTTGTATAAAGTGGGGAAAGGGGAGCTGGGGGCGGTATGTTTGGGCGTGGCATCCAAATTTTTGGTGCAGATCCTTGTGGAATGTCAAATGCTACCTTCATACCAAATTTGGTGACTCTAGCTGAAAGTTTGTAAATAGTGGGGAAAGGGGGGCGGAATGGGTGGGCTTGGCTCCAAAACTTTGATGCAGATTTTTGAGGGTCACTGCCAGCTATCTTCCTACCAATTTGGTGGCTCTAGCTCCACAACTCTGGAAGATACACGCATTCCCGTCTTTGACGAAGCGTTGGGGTGGATGGGGGCGGCTAGGGTAGGATCGATGGGTGTGGCATCCAAACTTTTGATGCAGTTTTTAGGGGGTCATCATCACCTATCTTGGCACCAAATTTGGTGGCTCTAGCTCAAAAACTTTGGGAGATATGCCATTTCTGATTTCAAAATGCGGGGGGGCTGGGGGCGGAATGGGTGGGCGCGGCTCCAAAACTTTGATGCAGTTTTTTGGGGATCGCTACTAGCTATCTTCCCACCAAATTTGGAAGCTCTAGCTCCACAACTCTGGAAGATACACGCATTCCCGTTTTTGACGAAGCGTTGGGGTGGATGGGGGTAGCTAGGGCAGTGTCGGTGGGCGTGGCATCCAAACTTTTGATGCAGTTTTTAGGGGGTCATCATCACCTATCTTGGCACCAAATTTGGTGGCTATAGCTCAAAAACTGAGGGAGATATATGCTTTTTTGACTTTAAAATTCGGGGGGGCTGGGGGCGGAATGGGGGGGCGTGGCTCCAAAATTATTGATGCAGTTTTTTGGGGGTTGCTAGTAGCTATCTTCTTACCAAATTTGGTAGTTCTAGCTGTAAGGATGTGCGAAATATGTGGATTTATCGGTTTTGAGTTATCGAATTTATCGATTTTCCAGCCCCCCAGTTATCGTAGAACCCCCATCTTGACACTTTAATTTACTATCCCATAGATAAAGAGAATTGGAAAGTTTCAAGTCTCTAGCTTGAAGGGTGTGGAAAAACTTGCATACATACGGACGGACAGACGGACAGACGGACAGACACCATGACGGACATTGCACAAAACCAATATACTAGTTACCTTCGGTATCGAGTATAAAAACAGATGTAAAGTATTTATTTTGTGCAATATTTATTTTTAATTTCTATCGATCGTTTATGTTTTGTTATGCTCGTGTATACCGATATATCGTAAGCTTGTATTAAGGTATCGATGTTAGTATTAAGATTTCTCAAAAAGTGTGGTTCGGCCACACTGCTTTTGCCTCTGTCTCTTTTCCGGTTACCCTGACGCCCAACACACGCATATGAGAAATGCCGAAAAAGAATCGATTAACTATTAACCATCGTAAATTTGTAAATAAATTATTAATCTTATTACAACTCAGAAGTGGGATACGCCCAACGCCCAAGCAATATTTAACGCCCAATCACCAAAGATGGGCTTGAATAAGGAAGAGATGTTAAACGTTCTGAAGGCAAATAACATTGCAGTGCCGCCGCTAGCGAACCTTGTGCAAATACGCAAATTGGTATCAGAGGTGACAAAATCTGCTGCCGCCTCGCCACCTGCTGTCTAAGCGCCCACTGCGCCTGCTGCTGGCCGCAAAGTCTGCTGCCGCAATGTCTGCTGCTCAAGGGTCAACGCTGCCGACGACGAATTCCGCTGCCGCCCAGTTGACTGCCGTGTCAGCAAAAATTCTGCCGTCAACCTCTTCCACTGCCGCCCCATTGTCTGCTGTGCCATCAACAATTCTGCCGTCAACTGATCCTGCTGCCGCCCCGCTGTATGCTGTTTTAGCGCCAATTCTGCCGTTGACTTCTTCCGCTGCTGCACTTGTGTCTGCTGCGCCACCAGCAACCCTGCCGTCAACCGTTCTTGCTGCCGCCCCGCTGTCTGCCGTTTCCGAAACAATTCTGACGTCAACCGCTGCTGCTGCTGCCTCACAGTCTGCTGTTGCCGAACCATTTTTGCTGTCATCTGTTCCGGCTGCCGCCATGCTGCCTGCTATCCAAGCAGTAACCCCGCTGCCCACGACCCTGTTGCTGCGCCTTTGCCTTCCGTCACAGCGCTAGCCCTGCCGTCATCGAGCCTAGATGAGCAATTAGCCAATCTACGTAAACAGAAGGAGGTTTTGGAACTGCAGCAGCAGATTGCGAGTTTGCAGCAGCAACTCGGTGTCTCTCCTGGCTTGCCCAGCCAGCGTGTCACAGACATATCCGTTATCGAGTGCATGGTTCCCAGATTCTCGGCAGATAATGCGTACGATATAACGAAGTGGATCCGCGACCTGGAGGATGCTTGCGATATACTGCAGCTGGATGCCCGTTTGAGGTTGATCGCCTGCCGTCGGCTCCTGGTGGGTACTGCAGCTGTACTGATACGCACGCTAACAGTGCACAGTTACCAACAACTAAAAGAAGTCTTAGTCGGTGAGCTTGGGCCATCAAGAAGTGTGGAAGAAGTGTACTCAGCCCTAAGAAGCAGACGCATCATGCTATGAGAGGCGTACCTGAGGTACGCCATCGAAATGCAAGAAATTGCTATGAACGCCACGATTCCGGAGGCCCAGTTAGTGGACCTGATCATCGTGGGGCTTCGGGACAACTCGCCAGCAGTGGGCATGTTGTACGCCGCAAGGACCGTCAGGGATCTAAAAACGCTGTTGGAGCGTTATGAGAGGCGGAAAATTCAGGCACAGGCGAGCAAGCAGATAACCGCAGTACAACAACTGACGTCTCGACAACCCGCTGTGAGTAGTGCTTCGCTGCCGTCTAAGCTGGCCGTCCCTGCACCCAATGATGTGCGGTGCTTCAACTGTTCGGGATATGGACACTATAAGTCGCAGTGCCCGAAGCCAATCAGACCAGAAAATTCCTGCTTTAAATGCGGCAAACTGGACCATATGTATAAGAACTGCCCGTCCAAGATTGGAACTTCCGGTGCCACCAACGCCGCCGCTGCCGACGCAGTCACTCTTTCCTATTGCGGAGACGCCTTGATAGATAAGTAGATCATCTACAAATGGTGAGTGTTGCCTTTATGTCAAATCAAGTGAAAAGCAGTGAGCTTACGAATATTTTTTCCCTTCTTGACTCTGGTAGTCCTAGAAGTTTCATTCGTCAATCAGAAGTGCCATCTTCATATAGCCTGAAGCCAACCCTGCTGAACTTCCGTGGTCTGGGTAACGACCAACTTACGTCTTTAGGAAAAATTCAGTGTGAAATAAAATATTCCAACAAACAGTATTCCATCAATTTGATGTACTGCCTAGCAGTGCCACAAATTTGCCTATGATCTTGGGTAGAGACTTTTTGTTAAACAAATTTGAAATTATGTAAAATAAAAGTGTCTTATACCAAAAGTATATTAGTTAAGTTAGATAATATAAAATGAATTGTAACAAAAACTCACTGCTGTCCTTAATTCACTTGATTTGTTTAGGAAAGATGTCAAACGCACAATGACCAAAAATGAGTCAACCCGGTCCCTTAATGAAAACGAGTTTACGCCTGCCGAATCACAGTCGTGTACCACTGAAAGAGAGTGTTCCGTCATGTCTGAGCATTTGCTGGGTGATGCCCTGGCAGCCATTAATGCAATCGAGTTACCTGCTGTTAGTGAAAATGAGTTTAATATAGAGCCTACTCTGCCGTAAGAACAATCTGCAAAGTTGCAGTCTGTTATTTCCGCGTCTTATGTTGATGTCCCTTCCGAACTGATTAAACCAACCAATTACGAAATGAGAATCGAATTACAAGTCAGACTCCTATTTTCTGCCGTCCCCGCCGATTATCCCATCACGTGCGCAACGAAGTGCGCCAATGAGGTGATGACTTATTAACTGCCGGCATTATCCGTCATAGTAGTTCCCCTTACGCTTCCGCTATAGTGCCCGTTAGAAAAAAAGATAATACCTTAAGAAAGTGTGTTGATTATCGCCCGCTGAACAAAATAACTGTCCGTAACTACTTCCCAATTCCGCTGTTAGAGGATTGTGTTGAACATCTTGGGGGCAAATCGTACTTTACTGTACTAGATTTAGAGAGTGGATTTCACCATGTCAAAATGCATCCTGATTCGATTAATTACACTGCCTTTGTAACACCTCATGGTCAATTTGAGTACGTACGCATGCCGTTTGGCTTATGTAATGGTCCCCCAGTTTTCGCTAGATTTGTATACTTTGTGCTGAAGGACTTGATCAACAAGGGTCAATTAGTGATTTATATGGACGACATATTAATCGCGTCGAGTGATTTTGAAACCCATCTGCAAGTGCTGAAAGAGACACTTATACCTTACGAGTGAATGGGTTACGCCTTTAATTGTCTAAGTGTAGTTTTGCGCACAAGGAGTTGGAATATTTGGGGTATTTAGCGAACTCTTCCGGTATCACCCCGACACCAGGTCACCTTCAAGCCATTAAAAGTCTGCCGGAACCCCGGGATAGGAAAGAATTGGAACGTTGTTTGGCTCTCTTTTCTTATTTCCTCCGCTTTGTACCCAACTTTGCCAAAATTGCTTATCCATTGTCGCGCCTGCTGAAAAAAAATGCCCCTTACGTTTTTTCTGTTGAGTGTCTTAAATCATTCCGAACACTGCAGTCCAAACTGATCGAGTCACCGGTGCTGTCTATTTATAAGCCAAAGTCTGAAACTGAATTACATTGTGATGCTAGTTCCGCCGGTTTTGGAGCGATGCTCCTGCAGAAACAAACTGATGATAAATTTCATCCTGTGTGTTATTTTTCGAAGACCGTTTCCGTCCCAGATACAGATTGTAATTCATTAGCGTTTACCCTTAAGAATGGTGGATCTTCCGCGAAAATTGCCCGCTGGGCATTACTTTTAGAAAATTATAGCTATACCATTGTACATCGGTCCGGTATTTATATGCCGCATGTTGATGCACTTAGTAGAATAGACACGTCAGATGATAGGCTTATTAGTGAAGTGCCCTTAGTGGACACCCGTAAGATTGTCCTGCAGAACATTGTCAAATCTCAAGAGTATAACACAGAGTACTTTAGCAAATATCATCGCCCTGCCGTTAATTTTGAAGAAGGTTATTTCGTCGTCAGCCAGAATGTTGATACGACTGCCGGCATAAACAAAAACTCATTAAGCGATACCGCGGTCCCTATGTCCTCCACAAGAAACTTCCGAATGATCGGTATGTCATCCGAGATGTTGAAGGCTCCCAGCTCACACAGCTTCCGTATGATGGTGTGCTGGAGTCATCTAAACTAAAATTGTGGCTCACGTCTGATTAAAATTGTGCTTTTGATGTCTGACCGCTAGCAACACCCGCCGTTTGGTAAGGCTTCAAGCCCTCTATGATCTAGAGTAGGTGAAATCGAGGTCGATTCCCCGTCAGGACGGCCGAGTTGTAAAGTATTTATTTTGTGCAATATTTATATTTAATTTCTATCGATCGTTTATGTTATGTTATGCTCGTGTATACCGATATATTGTAAGCTTGTCTTAAGGTATCGATGTTAGTATTAAGATTTATCAAAAAGTGTGGTTCGGCCACACTGCTTTTGCTTCTGTCTCTTTTCCGGTTACCCTGACGCCCAACACACGCATATGCGAAATGCCGAAAAAGAATCGATTAAACTTTTAACCATCGTAAATATTTAAATAAATTATTAATCTTATTACACAGTCTGGGGGAAATTGGAAATTGTCGGGCAAGAGCCGGCATGTACATTTTTCGGAAAATTTTAACAAAGTTGACCTTATTCAGGCTACAATAGAGCCATACTTATTGTTTTGGCAGTCAATGCTGCGCAAGAAGTATTGAATAAAAATATACTAATTAATAATAAGATACACATTAAATAAAATATAAACTGGATTGTACTGCCACTGATCTATTATATTAGTAAGGTGAATTTTCTTTGAGTCTTTTGAGTGGTTTCAGTTATGTTTAGCATAATCTTTGATAATCTCAGCTTTGCCCATCAAATATGGGTTCACTAAAATGCTTTTTGGTTTTGCAGCCTGCTTTTTTCACAACCGCCAGCAGCAGGGCGTTAGTTGTACTCAAACACAAAAGAAGCGTGCGTTGGTCGTGAATCATTATTTTGAATTTAAATATACAAAACACAGCTGCATTTCCGATTTATTAAGAGAAAGTTATTAGCCTACCGCCACAATATGTGCATTTTTTTAAACTCATGTATACGGTACGGGACCTGTGCGGGGATTATGCGTACAGGCCTTTACAATACACATGCCGCTATGTTTTTCTTTATACTCGATACCGAAGGTAAAGAGTATATTGGGTTTGTGCAATGTCCGTCATGGTGTCTGTCCGTCTGTCCGTCTGTCTATCTGTCCGCCTGTCCGTCTGTATGAACGCAAGTTTTTTCCACACCCTTCAAGCTAGAGACTTGAAACTTTCGAATTCTCTTTATCTATGGGATATTAAATTAAAGTGTCAAGATGGGGGTTCTACGATAACTGGGGGGCTGGCAAATCGATGAATTCGATAACTCATAAACGATAAGTCCGCATATTTCACACACCCTTACAGCGAGAACTACCAAATTTGGTAAGAAGATAGCTACTAGCAACCCCCAAAAACTGCATCAAAAATTTTGGAGCCACGCCCTCTCATTCCGCCCCTAGCCCCCCCGCAAATTAAAGTCAAAAAGCCTATATCTCCCACAGTTTTTGAGCTAGAGCTACCAAATTTGATGCCAAGATAGGTGATGATGACCCTCCAAAAACTGCATCAAAAGTTTGGAAGCCACGCCCACCAATAGCACCCTAGCCGCCCCCAGATGCCCAAACGCTTCGTCAAAAAGGGAATGCGTGTATCTTCCAGAGCTGTGGAGCTAGAGCCACCAAATTTGGCAGGAAGATAGCTTGCAACGTACCCCAAAAAACTGCATCAAAGTTTTGGAGCCACGTCAAAGCATTCCGTCCCCCTTTCCCCAACTTTTACAAACTTTTAGCTAGAGTCACCAAATTTAGTATGAAGGTAGCAATTGACATTCCACATGGATCTGCAGCAAAAATTTGGATGCCACGCCCACCCATACCACCCCCAGCCCCCTTTCCCCACTTTATACAAACTTCGAGCTAGAGTCACCAAATTTTGTATGAAGATAGCAATTGACATTCCACACGGATCTGCATCAAAACTTTGGATGCCACGCCCACCCATACCGCCCCCAGCCCCCCTTTTCCCACTTATAAAAATTTTAGAGCCTGAGTCACCAATTTGGTATGAAGATAGCAATTGTCATTTCACAAAGATCTGCAGTAAAAAATTAGATGCCACACCCACCCATACCGCCCCCAGCCCCCCTTTCAACAGCTCTTACAACTTTCAGCTAGAGTCACCAAATTGGTAGGAAGATAGTTGGTGGCATCCCCATCTGCATCGGAGAATCTTTAAGGCAGCGTACACCCCTGCCCCATCCGTACCCCTTTGCAAAGAGGCCTCTTTTTACCTGTTTTTAAACAGGTATCGAGTATGCCGCAGTCGGTTGCGTTCGACTGCAACGTTTCCACTTGTTATACTCGATACCAAAGGTAAAGAGTATATTGGTTTTGTGCAATGTGCGTCATGGTGTCTGTCCGTCTGTCCGTCCGTATGTGTGCAAGTTTTTTCCACACCCTTCAAGCTAAAGACTTGAAACTTTCAAATTCTCTTTATCTTTGGGATAGTAAATTAAAGTGTCAAGATGGGGGTTCTACGAAAACTGGGTGGCTGGCAAATCGATAAATTCGATAACTCAAAACCGATAAATCCTCATATTTCGCACATCCTTACAGCTAGAACTACCAAATTTGTTGGGCAGACAGCTACCAGCGACCCCCAAAAAACTACATCAAAAATTTTGGAGCCACGCCCACCCATTCCGCCCCCAGCCCCCCCGCAATTTAAAGTCAAAAAATCTTATATCTCCCACAGTTTTTGAGCTATAGTTTTCAAATTTGGTGCCAAGATAGGTGATGATGATCCCCCAAAACTGCATCAAAAGTTTGGATGCCACGCCCACCAATACTGCCCTAGCCGCCCCCATCCGCCCCAATGCTTCGTCAAAAACGGGAATGCGTGTATCTTCCAGAGTTGTGGAGCTACAGCCACCAAATTTGGCAGGAAGGTAGCTGGCAACGACCCCCAAAAAACTGCATCACGCCCACCCATTCTGCCCCCAGCCCTATCGCATTCTTGAATCAGAGAAGCCTATATCTCCCACAGTTTTGGAGCTATACCCACCAATTTGGTGCCCAGATAGGTGATGATGACCCTCTAAAAACTGCATCAAAAGTTTGGATGCCACGCCCACCAATACTGCCCTAGCCGCCCCCATCCGCCCAAACCCTTCTTCAAAAACGGGAATGCGTGTATCTTCCAGAGTTGTGGAGCTAAAGCCACCAAATTTGGCAGGAAGATAGCTTGCAACGTACCCCAAAAAACTGCATCTAAGTTGTGGAGCCCCACGCACCCCTTCTACCCATTTCCCCACCTTTTACAAACTTTGAGCTATAGTCACCAAATTTAGTATGAAGGTAGCAATTGACATTGCACATACATCTGCATCAAAATTTGGATGCCACGCCCACCCATACCACCCCCAGCCTCCCTTTCCCCACTTATACAAACTTCGAGCTAGAGTCACCAAACTTGGTATGCAGATAGCAATTGACATTCCACATAGATCTGAAGCAAAATTTGAATGCCACGCCCACCCATTTCGCCCCCAGCCCCCCTTTCCCCACTTTTTACAAGCTTTGAGCTAGAATCACCAAATTTGGAAGGAAGATAGCAATTGACATTCCACACGGATCTGCATCAAAACTTTGGATGCCACGCCCACCCATACCGCCCCCAGCTACCCTTTCCCCACTTTTAAAATTTTCCAGCTAGAGTCACCAAATATGGAAGGAAGATAGCAAATGACATTTCACAAAGATCTGCAGCAAATTTTTGGATGCCACGCCCACCCATACCACTCCCAGCCCCCCTTTCCCCACTTCTTACAATTTTCGAGCTAGAGTCACCAAATTTGGTATGAAGATAGCAAATGACATTCCACACAGATCTGCATCCAAACTTTGGATACCACGCCCACCCTTACCGCCCCCAGCCCCCCTTTCCCCACTTTAAACAATTTTCGAGCTAGAGTCACTAAATTTGGTATGAAGATAGAAATTGACATTTCACAAAAATTTGCAGTGAAATTTAGATGCCACACCCACCCATACCGCCCCCAGCCTCCCTTTCAACAGCTCTTACTAACTTTCAGCTAGAGTCACCAAATTTGGTAGGAAGATAGTTGGTGGCATCCCCATCTGCATCGGAGAATCTTTAAGGCAGCGTACACCCCTGCCCCATCCGTACCCCTTTGCAATCAGGCCTCTTTTTACATGTTTTAATGCTGGTATCGAGTATGCCGCAGTCGGTTGCGTCCGACTGCAACGTTTCCACTTGTTTTTGCTTGTTTTTGTTTTGCACTGCTGTCTTGTTGGTGTACAGTGCTAGCTGGCTAGTTGCCTAGGCAACTAAGTCATTTCTTTTATGCGTGTAAGTTTGATTGTATGCATGTGCGTGTGCCATTGAGAATAGGCAAATCGCAACAACAACACGTGCTGGCTCGTCGTAGCCACGCAGTTTTGGTGGGCCTGGGCTTTGCAATAATTTTGATATTTTGTTTGGGCTAGCTCCCGTGAGACTGTGTGTGCGTCCCTGTATATCTACATGTGCATATTTAAATGTATGGTAGCATTAGCCATTGCATTGATTGACTTTTGATAATATTATGAATTTCGTCAAACCCTAAACAGCCAATACTTAGATTACAATTTGGTGCCTATTAGTATTTTGCCTACAAAAAACCTAAGAGCAACAAGAAAACAATACTTCCAAGGCATTTATGGTGCTGGTCGATAATTTGCTGATCAGGTGCACAGCACAAAATACAAGCGTCTAGTAAAATAGGCAGGCAAATATCAGTTTTGAGCAGAGCTGAAACAAAACAAGCAACGTGTTGGCTTGTCGTAGATGAGACGCACAAATAGAACAAAGTAAAAATACCCCTTGTCACAATATCCAGTTATAGTCAACGAAAACTTGAATATATAAAATTTTTTATATTAATAGTTTATTTCAAGTATACATAGACAAAATACGTGTTTTTAAGTGTTAGTTAATTTATTTATATACAAGTTATTGCCAAAATATAAATAAACATATAAAACAGACATTATATTAAAGTATCTCATGTTTTGCTCTACAATTGCACAAAGTTCATATGAAGTCTATACCACCCTTTCTTGGTGAGCAGCAGCAAGCTGAAAGAAGCAAAAGTCTAGGATTGTCGATTTCAAATTTTGTGATAACAACAAGAGAAACGAAGTGCGGCAACATTTAATTATGCCTTGCGCTTCGCACACTTTGCAGTCACAACAAAAAGCTAAGCAATGATGGCCGACTATGCACCATCTGGCATTGTAGCGAGTTAAGTGTGGAAACAATTAATGAAAAATACTGGCTATTCGCTGTTTCCCCAGTGGTTGCGACTCTGTTAATTAACATAACATTTCAGCTCGTAAGACCCGTCTTGTTAAATTATTCGTCTATATATAACATTAAAGCTCAATCATTTTAGGGGGCGTTCACAAATTACGTGTTGCATTTTTTAGGATTTTTCGTCCCCCCCCCCCCCCTCTCCTGATGAGATTTCGTAAGATTTCCTTTACTCCCCCTCACCACCTCTCCCAATCTGACAAGTGTTTTTAAAATGTCTTTTTGGCTGTAAAATCTTTTGGAATAAAGCAAAATAAAATAAAAAATTATAATAATTTATACGATAAACACCATAGTGTACAATTTCTCCATATTTAAATTCTAGAAAAATTCCTTTTCTACCCGTAGCGCACATAACCTCCACCAGAGATCAGATTTTGGCTGCCAGACGCATTGGAGTCTTGGTGGATGCTAAATTGTTACTCTTCACTGATAAATTGGAGATCCCTTTTTGATTCAAGAGGCGACGCCTCTGCCTTGCGCTGATCTAAAAGCTTTTCTTAAAGCTCAGCCCGCTTGAGCACATGCGGTAGTCCCAAAATCGTGAGAAAAGCAAAATCTGAAGTCTCTAGCTCTTGTAGTCTCTGAGATCCACGCGTTCATACAGACAGACAGACGGACGGACAGACGGACATGGCTATATCGTTTGGCTGTTGATGCTGATCAAGAATATATATACTTTATGGGGTCGGAGATGCTTCCTTCTGCCTGTTGCATACTTTTGCACAAAATCATTATACCCTTATTTACCCATTTTATGGGTTAAGGGTATAAAAAGCGGCATAAAAGTGTGTAAGTGGGTAGGTATGTTGGCTGGCATCGCCAGCAGTTGTAGTGGAAGCTAAGCTTCCAAAGTAAAATTCTTCATTTTTGTTTTTTCTAAAATTACAATAAAAAGACCCATTAATTTCAAAACCATGTACAAGGTCTAAATTGAAACTGTAAAGAAACAAAAAATAAAACCCAAAGAGACAATAAAATGTAAAACCCCACAGACATACATATAATAACCTAAAACAAGCAAAAACAACGAACATAAGCCACGAGGAAAGATCTTTCGCCGTTGCCTTAAAACTGTGAGTAATTATTAAAAACATTGGTTAAATTGTATGGCAAAGCCGAGCCAAATTGCCAAGAGTAAACAATATTCTTGCCACCAGAGTGAACTTAAAAAAAAGTGGCGCATAGTTAATTTTGGCTTCAACTACTCCCCCCTCTTATGTTTCTGTGCAGTTGTTGGTAATTTTTCGCAAATATTTTTACTCTTGAGCGTAATTTACTTGTTCGTTTTCGACAAAAACAACATATTGAAATGTAGGTACTTGAAAGTGCTCGACAGAGACAAGAATAGATGGTACGATATGGTAAATTTGTATGGTGGCTGTGTCGTAGAATGCTCCGATCGAAATAAAATTTCATAGTGAACAAACCCGACATGATCTAAGCAATCTGTGAAAGTTTCATCAAGATCGGTTCAGCAGTTTGGCCGGAAATCGTGTTGATATTGTAAATTTATATGGTGGCTATATCGTAAAATGCTCCGATCGAAATGAAATTTAATAGTGAACAAACCTGACATGATCCAAGCAATCTGTGAAAGTTTCATCAAGATCGGTTCAGCAGTTTGGCCAGAAATCGTGTTGATATGGTAAATTTATATGGTGGCTTTATCGTAGAATGCTCCGATCGGGATGAAATTTCATAGTGAACAAACCCGACATGATCTGAGCAATCTGTGAAAGTTTCATCAGGATCGGTGCAGCGGTTTGGCCGGAATGCGTGTTGATATGGTAAATTTATATGGTGGCTATATTGTAGAATGCTCCGATCGGGATGAAATTTCATGGTGAACAAACTCGACATGATCTAAGCAATCAGTGAAAGGTTTATCAAGATCGGTTCAGCAGTTTGGCCGGAAATCGTGTTGAAACAGGCAGACGGACAGACGGACGGACAGACAGAAATCAATTCCTGAGCTCGTCCTGATCTTTTTGATATATAGTTTATTCATATTTTATTATTTATTCCTTTAAGGCGTTACAGATTCATGACAAAGTCAATATACCCTGTGAAGGGTACAAATAAACCCAAAAAGACCATAAAATGTACAGCCCCACAGACATACATATAATAACCTAAAACAACAAAAACAACGAACATAAGCCACGAGGAAAGATCTTTCGCCGCTGCCTTAAAACTGTGAGTAATTATTAAAAACATTAGTTATAATTTTTATGGCAAAGCCGAGCCAAATTGCCAAGAGTTAACAATATTCTTGCCACCAGAGTGAACTTATAAACATAGTGGCGCATAGTTAATTTTGGCTATGCCAAGACTATGATACCCTTCACTCAGCCAAATCAATACTCCCCCCTCTTATGTTTCTGTGCAGTTGTTGGCAATTTTTCGCTAATATTTTTACTCTTGAGCGTCATTTACTTGTTCGTTTTCGACAAAAACAACATATTGAAATGTAGGTACATGAAAGTGCACGACAGAGACAAGAATAGATGGTACGATATGGTAAATTTGTATGGTGGCTGTGTCGTAGAATGCTCCGATCGAAATAAAATTTCATAGTGAACAAACCCGACATGATCAAGATCGGTTCACCAGTTTGGCCGGAAATCGTGTTGATATGGTAAATTTATATGGTGGCTATATCGTAGAATGCTCCGATCGGGATGAAATTTCAAAGTGAACAAACCCGACATGATCTAAGCAATCTGTGAAAGTTTCATCAAGATCGGTTCAGCAGTTTGGCCGGAAATCGTGTTGATATTGTAAATTTATATGGTGGCTATATCGTAGAATGCTCCGATCGAAATAAAATTTCATAGTGAACAAACCTGACATGATCCAACATTTGTGAAAGTTTCATCAAGATCGGTTCAGCGGTTTGGCCAGAAATCGTGTTGATATGAGAAATTTGTATGGTGGCTGTGTCGTAGAATGCTCCGATCGAAATAAAATTTCATAGTGAACAAACCCGACATGATCTAAGCAATCTGTGAAAGTTTCATCAAGATCGGTTCAGCAGTTTTGCCGGAAATCGTGTTGATATTGTAAATTTATATGGTGGCTATATCGTAAAATGCTCCGATTGGAATGAAATTTAATAGTGAACAAACCCGACATGATCTAAGCAATCTGTGAAAGTTTCATCAAGATCGGTTCAGCAGTTTGGCCGGAAATCGTGTTGATATGGTAGATTTATATGGTGGCTTTATCGTAGAATGCTCCGATCGGGATGAAATTTCATAGTGAACAAACCCGACATGATCTAAGCAATCTGTGAATGTTTCATCAAGATCGGTTCAGCAGTTTGGCCGGAAATCGTGTTGAAACAGGCAGACGGACGAAAAGACGGAAATCAATTCCTGAGCTCGTCCTGATCATTTTGATATATAGTTTATGGGGTCTCCCATCATTCCTTTAAGGCGTTACAGATTCATGACAAAGTCAATATACCCTGTGAAGGGTACAATTAAACCCAAAAAGACCATAAAATGTAAAGCCCCACAGACATACATATAATAACCTAAAACAACAAAAACAACGAACATAAGCCACGAGGAAAGATCTTTCCCCGCTGCCTTAAAACTGTGAGTAATTATTAAAAACATAAGTTAAAATTTTATGGCAAAGCCGAGCCAAATTGCCAAGAGTTAACAATGTTCTTGCCACCAGAGTGAACTTATAAACATAGTGGCGCATAGCTAATTTTGGCTATGCCAAGACTATGATACCCTTCACACAGCCAAAGCAATACTCCCCCCTCTTATGTTTCTGTGCAGTTGTTGGTAATTTTTCGCTAATATTTTTACTCTTGAGCGTAATTTACTTGTTCGTTTTCGACAAAAACAACATATTGAAATGTAGTTACATGAAAGTGCACGACAGAGACAAGAATAGATGGTACGATATGGTAAATTTGTATGGTGGCTGTGTCGTAGAATGCTCCGATCGAAATAAATTTCATAGTGAACAAACCCGACATGATCAAGATCGGTTCACCAGTTTGGCCGGAAATCGTGTTGATATGGTAAATTTATATGGTGGCTATATCGTAGAATGCTCCGATCGGGATGAAATTTCAAAGTGAACAAACCCGACATGATCTAAGCCATCTGTGAAAGTTTCATCAAGATCGGTTCAGCAGTTTTGCCGGAAATCGTGTTGATATTGTAAATTTATATGGTGGCTATATCGTAAAATGCTCCGATCGAAATGAAATTTAATAGTGAACAAACCTGACATGATCCAAGCAATCTGTGAAAGTTTCATCAAGATCGGTTCAGCGGTTTGGCCAGAAATCGTGTTGATATGGTAGATTTATATGGTGGCTTTATCGTAGAATGCTCCGATCGGGATGAAATTTCATAGTGAACAAACCCGACATGATCTAAGCAATCTGTGAATGTTTCATCAAGATCGGTTCAGCAGTTTGGCCGGAAATCGTGTTGAAACAGGCAGACGGACAGACGGAAATCAATTCCTGAGCTCGTCCTGATCATTTTGATATATAGTTTATGGGGTCTCCCATCATTCCTTTAAGGCGTTACAGATTCATGACAAAGTCAATATACCCTGTGAAGGGTACAATTAAACCCAAAAAGACCATAAAATGTAAAGCCCCACAGACCTACATATAATAACCTAAAACAACAAAAACAACGAACATAAGCCACGCGGAAAGATCTTTCGCCGCTGCCTTAAAACTGTGAGTAATTATTAAAACATTAGTTAAATTTTATGGCAAAGCCGAGCCAAATTGCCAAGAGTTAACAATGTTCTTGCCACCAGAGTGAACTTATAAACATAGTGGCGCATAGCTAATTTTGGCTTGCCAAGACTATGATACCCTTCACACAGCCAAATCAATACTCCCCCCTCTTATGTTTCTGTGCAGTTGTTGGTAATTTTTCGCTAATATTTTTACTCTTGAGCGTAATTTACTTGTTCGTTTTCGACAAAAACAACATATTGAAATGTAGTTACATGAAAGTGCACGACAGAGACAAGAATAGATGGTACGATATGGTAAATTTGTATAGTGGCTGTGTCGTAGAATGCTCCGATCGAAATAAAATTTCATAGTGAACAAACCCGACATGATCAAGATCGGTTCACCAGTTTGGCCGGAAATCGTGTTGATATGGTAAATTTATATGGTGGCTATATCGTAGAATGCTCCGATCGGGATGAAATTTCAAAGTGAACAAACCCGACATGATCTAAGCCATCTGTGAAAGTTTCATCAAGATCGGTTCAGCAGTTTTGCCGGAAATCGTGTTGATATTGTAAATTTATATGGTGGCTATATCGTAAAATGCTCCGATCGAAATGAAATTTAATAGTGAACAAACCTGACATGATCCAAGCAATCTGTGAAAGTTTCATCAAGATCGGTTCAGCGGTTTGGCCAGAAATCGTGTTGATATGGTAGATTTATATGGTGGCTTTATCGTAGAATGCTCCGATCGGGATGAAATTTCATAGTGAACAAACCCGACATGATCTAAGCAATCTGTGAATGTTTCATCAAGATCGGTTCAGCAGTTTGGCCGGAAATCGTGTTGAAACAGGCAGACGGACAGACGGAAATCAATTCCTGAGCTCGTCCTGATCATTTTGATATATAGTTTATGGGGTCTCCCATCATTCCTTTAAGGCGTTACAGATTCATGACAAAGTCAATATACCCTGTGAAGGGTACAATTAAACCCAAAAAGACCATAAAATGTACAGCCCCACAGACATACATATAATAACCTAAAACAACAAAAACAACGAACATAAGCCACGAGTAAAGATCTTTCGCCGCTGCCTTAAAACTGTGAGTAATTATTAAAAACATTACTTAAAATTTTATGGCAAAGCCGAGCCAAATTGCCAAGAGTTAACAATATTCTTGCCACCAGAGTGAACTTATAAACATAGTGGCGCATAGTTAATTTTGGCTATGCCAAGACTATGATAACCTTCACGCAGCCAAATCAATACTCCCCCCTCTTATATTTCTGTGCAGTTGTTGGTAATTTTTCGCTAAAATTTTTACTCTTGAGCGTCATTTACTTGTTCGTTTTCGACAAAAACAACATATTGAAATGTAGTTACATGAAAGTGCACGACAGAGACAAGAAAAGATGGTACGATATGGTAAATTTGTATGGTGGCTGTGTCGTAGAATGCTCCGATCGAAATAAAATTTCATAGTGAACAAACCCGACATGATCAAGATCGGCTCAGCAGTTTGGCCGGAAATCGTGTTGATATGGTAAATTTATATGGTGGCTATATCGTAGAATGCTCCGATCGGAATGAAATTTCAAAGTGAACAAACCCGACATGATCTAAGCAATCTGTGAAAGTTTCATCAAGATCGGTTCAGCAGTTTGGCCGGAATGCGTGTTGATATGGTAAATTTATATGGTGGCTATATCGTAGAATGCTCCGATCGGGATGAAATTTCATAGTGAACAAACCCGACATGATCTAAGCAATCTGTGAATGTTTCATCAAGATCGGTTCAGCAGTTTGGCCGGAAATCGTGTTGAAACAGGCAGACGGACAGACGGAAATCAATTCCTGAGCTCGTCCTGATCATTTTGATATATAGTTTATGGGGTCTCCCATCATTCCTTTAAGGCGTTACAGATTCATGACAAAGTCAATATACCCTGTGAAAGGTACAATTAAACCCAAAAAGACCATAAAATGTAAAGCCCCACAGACATACATATAATAACCTAAAACAACAAAAAAAACGAACATAAGCCACGAGGAAAGATCTTTCCCCGCTGCCTTAAAACTGTGAGTAATTATTAAAAACATTAGTTAAAATTTTATAGCAAAGCCGATCCAAATTGCCAAGAGTTAACAATATTCTTGCCACCAGAGTGAACTAAAAACATAGTGGCGCATAGTTAATTTTGGCTATGCCAAGACTATGATACCCTTCACTCAGCCAAATCAATACTCCCCCCTCTTATGTTTCTGTGCAGTTGTTGGTAATTTTTCGCTAATATTTTTACTCTTGAGCGTCATTTACTTGTTCGTTTTCGACAAAAACAACATATTGAAATGTAGGTACATGAAAGTGCACGACAGAGACAAGAATAGATGGTACGAGATGGTAAATTTGTATGGTGGCTGTGTCGTAGAATGCTCCGATCGAAATAAAATTTCATAGTGAACAAACCCGACATGATCAAGATCGGTTCACAAGTTTGGCCGGAAATCGTGTTGATATGGTAAATTTATATGGTGGCTATATCGTAGAATGCTCCGATCGGGATGAAATTTCAAAGTGAACAAACCCGACATGATCTAAGCCATCTGTGAAAGTTTCATCAAGATCGGTTCAGCAGTTTTGCCGGAAATCGTGTTGATATTGTAAATTTATATGGTGGCTATATCGTAAAATGCTCCGATCGAAATGAAATTTAATAGTGAACAAACCTGACATGATCCAAGCAATCTGTGAAAGTTTCATCAAGATCGGTTCAGCGGTTTGGCCAGAAATCGTGTTGATATGGTAAATTTGTATGGTGGCTATGTCGTAGAATGCTCCGATCGAAATAAAATTTCATAGTGAACAAACCCGACATGATCTAAGCAATCTGTGAAAGTTTCATCAAGATCGGTTCAGCAGTTTTGCCGGAAATCGTGTTGATATTGTAAATTTATATGGTGGCTATATCGTAAAATGCTCCGATCGAAATGAAATTTAATAGTGAACAAACCTGACATGATCTAAGCAATCTATGATAGTTTCATCAAGATCGGTTCAGCAGTTTGGCCGGAAATCGTGTTGATATGGTAGATTTATATGGTGGCTTTATCGTAGAATGCTCCGATCGGGATGAAATTTCATAGTGAACAAACCCGACATGATCTAAGCAATCTGTGAATGTTTCATCAAGATCGGTTCAGCAGTTTGGCCGGAAATCGTGTTGAAACAGGCAGACGGACAGACGGAAATCTATTCCTGAGCTCGTCCTGATCATTTTGATATATAGTTTATGGGGTCTCCCATCATTCCTTTAAGGCGTTACAGATTCATGACAAAGTCAATATACCCTGTGAAGGGTACAATTAAACCCAAAAAGACCATAAAATGTAAAACCCCACAGACATACATATAATAACCTAAAACAACAAAAACAACGAACATAAGCCACGAGTAAAGATCTTTCGCCGCTGCCTTGAAACTGTGAGTAATTATTAAAAACATTAGTTAAAATTTTATGGCAAAGCCGAGCCAATTGCCAAGAGTTAACAATATTCTTGCCACCAGAGTGAACTTATAAACATAGTGGCGCATAGTTAATTTTGGCTATGCCAAGACTATGATACCCTTCACACAGCCAAATCAATACTCCCCCCTCTTATGTTTCTGTGCAGTTGTTGGTAATTTTTCGCTAATATTTTTACTCTTGAGCGTCATTAACTTGTTCGTTTTCGACAAAAACAACATATTGAAATGTAGGTACATGAAAGTGCACGACAGAGACAAGAATAGATGGTACGATATGGTAAATTTGTATGGTGGCTGTGTCGTAGAATGCTCCGATCGAAATAAAATTTCATAGTGAACAAACCCGACATGATCAAGATCGGTTCACCAGTTTGGCCGGAAATCGTGTTGATATGGTAAATTTATATGGTGGCTATATCGTAGAATGCTCCGATCGGGATGAAATTTCAAAGTGAACAAACCCGACATGATCTAAGCCATCTGTGAAAGTTTCATCAAGATCGGTTCAGCAGTTTTGCCGGAAATCGTGTTGATATTGTAAATTTATATGGTGGCTATATCGTAAAATGCTCCGATCGAAATGAAATTTAATAGTGAACAAACCTGACATGATCCAAGCAATCTGTGAAAGTTTCATCAAGATCGGTTCAGCGGTTTGGCCAGAAATCGTGTTGATATGGTAAATTTGAATGGTGGCTGTGTCGTAGAATGCTCCGATCGAAATAAAATTTCATAGTGAACAAACCCGACATGATCTAAGCCATCTGTGAAAGTTTCATCAAGATCGGTTCAGCAGTTTTGCCGGAAATCGTGTTGATATTGTAAATTTATATGGTGGCTATATCGTAAAATGCTCCGATCGAAATGAAATTTAATAGTGAACAAACCTGACATGATCTAAGCAATCTGTGAAAGTTTCATCAAGATCGGTTCAGCAGTTTGGCCGGAAATCGTGTTGATATGGTAGATTTATATGGTGGCTTTATCGTAGAATGCTCCGATCGGGATGAAATTTCATAGTGAACAAACCCGACATGATCTAAGCAATCTGTGAAAGTTTCATCAAGATCGGTTCAGCAGTTTGGCCGGAAATCGTGTTGAAACAGGCAGACGGACAGACGGAAATCAATTCCTGAGCTCGTCCTGATCATTTTGATATATAGTTTATGGGGTCTCCCATCATTCCTTTAAGGCGTTACAGATTCATGACAAAGTCAATATACCCTGTGAAGGGTACAATTAAACCCAAAAAGACCATAAAATGTACAGCCCCACAGACATACATATAATAACCTAAAACAACAAAAACAACGAACATAAGCCACGAGGAAAGATCTTTCGCCGCTGCCTTAATACTGTGAGTAATTATTAAAAACATTAGTTAAAATTTTATGGCAAAGCCGAGCCAAATTGCCAAGAGTTAACAATATTCTTGCCACCAGAGTGAACTTATAAACATAGTGGCGCATAGTTAATTTTGGCTATGCCAAGACTATGATACCCTTCACACAGCCAAATCAATACTCCCCCCTCTTATGTTTCTGTGCAGTTGTTGGTAATTTTTCGCTAATATTTTTACTCTTGAGCGTCATTTACTTGTTCGTTTTCGACAAAAACAACATATTGAAATGTAGGTACATGAAAGTGCACGACAGAGACAAGAATAGATGGTACGAGATGGTAAATTTGTATGGTGGCTGTGTCGTAGAATGCTCCGATCGAAATAAAATTTCATAGTGAACAAACCCGACATGATCTAAGCAATCTGTGAATGTTTCATCAAGATCGGTTCAGCAGTTTGGCCGGAAATCGTGTTGAAACAGGCAGACGGACAGACGGAAATCAATTCCTGAGCTCGTCCTGATCATTTTGATATATAGTTTATGGGGTCTCCCATCATTCCTTTAAGGCGTTACAGATTCATGACAAAGTCAATATACCCTGTGAAGGGTACAATTAAACCCAAAAAGACCATAAAATGTAAAGCCCCACAGACATACATATAATAACCTAAAACAACAAAAAAAACGAACATAAGCCACGAGGAAAGATCTTTCGCCGCTGCCCTAAAACTGTGAGTAATTATTAAAAACATTAGTTAAAATTTTATGGCAAAGCCGAGCAAAATTGCTAAGAGCTAACAATATTCTTGCCACCAGAGTGAACTTATAAACATAGTGGCGCATAGTTAATTTTGGCTATGCCAAGACTATGATACCATTCACACAGCCAAATCAATACTCCCCCCTCTTATGTTTCTGTGCAGTTGTTGGTAATTTTTCGCTAATATTTTTACTCTTGAGCGTCATTTACTTGTTCGTTTTCGACAAAAACAACATATTGAAATGTAGGTACATGAAAGTGCACGACAGAGACAAGAATAGATGGTACGATATGGTAAATTTGTATTGTGGCTGTGTCGTAGAATGCTCCGATCGAAATAAAATTTCATAGTGAACAAACCCGACATGATCAAGATCGGTTCAGCGGTTTGGCCAGAAATCGTGTTGATATGGTAAATTTGTATGGTGGCTGTGTCGTAGAGTGCTCCGATCGAAATAAAATTTCATAGTGAACAAACCCGACATGATCTAAGCAATCTGTGAAAGTTTCATCAAGATCGGTTCAGCAGTTTGGCCGGAAATCGTGTTGATATTGTAAATTTATATGGTGGCTATATCGTAGAATGCTCCGATCGAAATGAAATTTAATAGTGAACAAACCTGACATGATCTAAGCAATCTGTGAAAGTTTCATCAAGATCGGTTCAGCAGTTTGGCCGGAAATCGTGTTGATATGGTAGATTTATATGGTGGCTATATCGTAGAATGCTCCGATCGGAATGAAATTTCAAAGTGAACAAACCCGACATGATCTAAGCAATCTGTGAAAGTTTCATCAAGATCGGTTCAGCAGTTTGGCCGGAAATCGTGTTGATATGGTAAATTTATATGGTGGCTTTATCGTAGAATGCTCCGATCGGGATGAAATTTCATAGTGAACAAACCCGACATGATCTAAGCAATCTGTGAATGTTTCATCAAGATCGGTTCAGCAGTTTGGCCGGAAATCGTGTTGAAACAGGCAGACGGACGGACGGAAATCAATTCCTGAGCTCGTCCTGATCATTTTGATAAGCCACGAGTAAAGATCTTTCGCCGCTGCCTTAAAACTGTGAGTAATTATTAAAAACATTGGTTAAAATTTTATAGCAAAGCCGATCCAAATTGCCAAGAGTTAACAATATTCTTGCCACCAGAGTGAACTAAAAACATAGTGGCGCATAGTTAATTTTGGCTATGCCAAGACTATGATACCCTTCACACAGCCAAATCAATACTCCCCCCTCTTATGTTTCTGTGCAGTTGTTGGTAATTTTTCGCTAATATTTTTACTCTTGAGCGTCATTTACTTGTTCGTTTTCGACAAAAACAACATATTGACATGTAGGTACATGAAAGTGCACGACAGAGACAAGAATAGATGGTACGAGATGGTAAATTTGTATGGTGGCTGTGTCGTAGAATGCTCCGATCGAAATAAAATTTCATAGTGAACAAACCCGACATGATCTAAGCAATCTGTGAATGTTTCATCAAGATCGGTTCAGCAGTTTGGCCGGAAATCGTGTTGAAACAGGCAGACGGACAGACGGAAATCAATTCCTGAGCTCGTCCTGATCATTTTGATATATAGTTTATGGGGTCTCCCATCATTCCTTTAAGGCGTTACAGATTCATGACAAAGTCAATATACCCTGTGAAGGGTACAATTAAACCCAAAAAGACCATAAAATGTAAAGCCCCACAGACATACATATAATAACCTAAAACAACAAAAACAACGAACATAAGCCACGAGGAAAGATCTTTCGCCGCTGCCCTAAAACTGTGAGTAATTATTAAAAACATTAGTTAAAATTTTATGGCAAAGCCGAGCAAAATTGCCAAGAGTTAACAATATTCTTGCCACCAGAGTGAACTTATAAACATAGTGGCGCATAGTTAATTTTGGCTATGCCAAGACTATGATACCATTCACACAGCCAAATCAATACTCCCCCCTTTTATGTTTCTGTGCAGTTGTTGGTAATTTTTCGCTAATATTTTTACTCTTGAGCGTCATTTACTTGTTCGTTTTCGACAAAAACAACATATTGAAATGTAGGAACATGAAAGTGCACGACAGAGACAAGAATAGATGGTACGATATGGTAAATTTGTATGGTGGCTATGTCGTAGAATGCTCCGATCGAAATAAAATTTCATAGTGAACAAACCCGACATGATCAAGATCGGTTCACCAGTTTGGCCGGAAATCGTGTTGATATGGTAAATTTATATGGTGGCTATATCGTAGAATGCTCCGATCGGGATGAAATTTCATAGTGAACAAACCCGACATGATCTAAGCAATCTGTGAATGTTTCATCAAGATCGGTTCAGCAGTTTGGCCGGAAATCGTGTTGAAACAGACAGACGGACGGACGGAAATCAATTCCTGAGCTCGTCCTGATCATTTTGATAAGCCACGAGTAAAGATCTTTCGCCGCTGCCTTAAAACTGTGAGTAATTATTAAAAACATTAGTTAAAATTTTATGGCAAAGCCGAGCCAAATTGCCAAGAGTTAACAATATTCTTGCCACCAGAGTGAACTTATAAACATAGTGGCGCATAGTTAATTTTGGCTATGCCAAGACTATGATACCCTTCACACAGCCAAATCAATACTCCCCCCTCTTATGTTTCTGTGCAGTTGTTGGTAATTTTTCGCTAATATTTTTACTCTTGAGCGTCATTTACTTGTTCGTTTTCGACAAAAACAACATATTGAAATGTAGGTACATGAAAGTGCACGACAGAGACAAGAATAGATGGTACGAGATGGTAAATTTGTATGGTGGCTGTGTCGTAGAATGCTCCGATCGAAATAAAATTTCATAGTGAACAAACCCGACATGATCTAAGCAATCTGTGAATGTTTCATCAAGATCGGTTCAGCAGTTTGGCCGGAAATCGTGTTGAAACAGGCAGACGGACAGACGGAAATCAATTCCTGAGCTCGTCCTGATCATTTTGATATATAGTTTATGGGGTCTCCCATCATTCCTTTAAGGCGTTACAGATTCATGACAAAGTCAATATACCCTGTGAAGGGTACAATTAAACCCAAAAAGACCATAAAATGTAAAGCCCCACAGACATACATATAATAACCTAAAACAACAAAAACAACGAACATAAGCCACGAGGAAAGATCTTTCGCCGCTGCCCTAAAACTGTGAGTAATTATTAAAAACATTAGTTAAAATTTTATGGCAAAGCCGAGCAAAATTGCCAAGAGTTAACAATATTCTTGCCACCAGAGTGAACTTATAAACATAGTGGCGCATAGTTAATTTTGGCTATGCCAAGACTATGATACCATTCACACAGCCAAATCAATACTCCCCCCTTTTATGTTTCTGTGCAGTTGTTGGTAATTTTTCGCTAATATTTTTACTCTTGAGCGTCATTTACTTGTTCGTTTTCGACAAAAACAACATATTGAAATGTAGGAACATGAAAGTGCACGACAGAGACAAGAATAGATGGTACGATATGGTAAATTTGTATGGTGGCTGTGTCGTAGAATGCTCCGATCGAAATAAAATTTCATAGTGAACAAACCCGACATGATCAAGATCGGTTCACCAGTTTGGCCGGAAATCGTGTTGATATGGTAAATTTATATGGTGGCTATATCGTAGAATGCTCCGATCGGGATGAAATTTCAAAGTGAACAAACCCGACATGATCTAAGCAATCTGTGAAAGTTTCATCAAGATCGGTTCAGCAGTTTTGCCGGAAATCGTGTTGATATTGTAAATTTATATGGTGGCTATATCGTAGAATGCTCCGATCGAAATGAAATTTAATAGTGAACAAACCTGACATGATCCAAGCAATCTGTGAAAGTTTCATCAAGATCGGTTCAGCGGTTTGGCCAGAAATCGTGTTGATATGGTAAATTTGTATGGTGGCTGTGTCGTAGAATGCTCCGATCGAAATAAAATTTCATAGTGAACAAACCCGACATGATCTAAGCAATCTGTGAAAGTTTCATCAAGATCGGTTCAGCAGTTTGGCCGGAAATCGTGTTGATATTGTAAATTTATATGGTGGCTATATCGTAGAATGCTCCGATCGAAATGAAATTTAATAGTGAACAAACCTGACATGATCTAAGCAATCTGTGAAAGTTTCATCAAGATCGGTTCAGCAGTTTGGCCGGAAATCGTGTTGATATGGTAGATTTATATGGTGGCTATATCGTAGAATGCTCCGATCGGAATGAAATTTCAAAGTGAACAAACCCGACATGATCTAAGCAATCTGTATAAGTTTCATCAAGATCGGTTCAGCAGTTTTGCCGGAATGCGTGTTGATATGGTAAATTTATATGGTGGCTTTATCGTAGAATGCTCCGATCGGGATGAAATTTCATAGTGAACAAACCCGACATGATCTAAGCAATCTGTGAAAGTTTCATCAAGATCGGTTCAGCAGTTTGGCCGGAAATCGTGTTGAAACAGGCAGACGGACGGACGGAAATCAATTCCTGAGCTCGTCCTGATCATTTTGATACATAGTTTATGGGGTCTCCCATCATTCCTTTAAGGCGTTACAGATTCATGACAAAGTCAATATACCCTGTGAAGGGTACAATTAAACCCAAAAAGACCATAAAATGTAAAACCCCACAGACATACATATAATAACCTAAAACAACAAACACAACGAACATAAGCCACGAGGAAAGATCTTTCGCCGCTGCCTTTAAACTGTGAGTAATTATTAAAAACATTGGTTAAAATTTTATGGCAAAGCCGAGCAAAATTGCCAAGAGTTAACAATATTCTTGCCACCAGAGTGAACTAAAAACATAGTGGCGCATAGTTAATTTTGGCTATGCCAAGACTATGATACCCTTCACACAGCCAAATCAATACTCCCCCCTCTTATGTTTCTGTGCAGTTGTTGGTAATTTTTCGCTAATATTTTTACTCTTGAGCGTCATTTACTTGTTCGTTTTCGACAAAAACAACATATTGACATGTAGGTACATGAAAGTGCACGACAGAGACAAGAATAGATGGTACGATATGGTAAATTTGTATGGTGGCTGTGTCGTAGAATGCTCCGATCGAAATAATATTTCATAGTGAACAAACCCGACATGATCTAAGCAATCTGTGAAAGTTTCATCAAGATCGGTTCAGCAGTTTGGCCGGAAATCGCGTTGATATGGTAAATTTATATGGTGGCTATATCGTAGAATGCTCCGATCGGGATGAAATTTCAAAGTGAACAAACCCGACATGATCTAAGCAATCTGTGAAAGTTTCATCAAGATCGGTTCAGCAGTTTGGCCGGAAATCGTGTTGATATGGTAAATTTATATGGTGGCTTTATCGTAGAATGCTCCGATCGGGATGAAATTTCATAGTGAACAAACCCGACATGATCTAAGCAATCTGTGAAAGTTTCATCAAGATCGGTTCAGCAGTTTGGCCGGAAATCGTGTTGATATGGTAAATTTATATGGTGGCTTTATCGTAGAATGCTCCGATCGGGATGAAATTTCATAGTGAACAAACCCGATATGATCTAAGTAATCTGTGAAAGTTTCATCAAGATCGGTTCAGCAGTTTGGCCGGAAATCGTGTTGAAACAGGCAGACGGACAGACGGACGGACAGACGGAAATCAATTCCTGAGCTCGTCCTGATCATTTTGATATATAGTTTATGGGGTCTTCCATCATTCCTTTAAGGCGTTACAGATTCATGACAAAGTCAATATACACTGTGAAGGGTACAATTAAACCCAAAAAGACCATAAAATGTAAAGCCCCACAGACATACATATAATAACCTAAAACAACAACAAAAACGAACGTAAGCCACGAGGAAAGATCTTTCGCCGCTGCCTTAAAACTGTGAGTAATTATTAAAAACATTAGTTAAATTTGTATGGTAAAACCGAGCCAAATTGCCAAGAGTTAACAATATTCTTGCCACCAGTGTGAACTTAAAATTACAGGTAGCTTCATAAGCATACATAAGTATGCCGCTGCATTCATTGCAAAGCATTGGTGGGAGTGTATAGAACATGCTTGTCAAAGCTCGAAGCTTCACTTTCGAAAGCTTAATATGTTTGTAAATATGCATGTGCATATTTTAGTTCATTATACTCGATACCGAAGGTAACTAGTATATTGGTTTTGTGCAATGTCCGTCATGGTGTCTGTCCGTCTGTCCGTCTGTCCGTCCGTATGTATGCAAGTTTTTTCCACACCCTTCAAGCTAGAGACTTGAAACTTTCCAATTCTCTTATCTATGGGATAGTAAATTAAAGTGTCAAGATGGGGGTTCTACGATAACTGGGGGGCTGGCAAATCGATAAATTCGATAACTCAAAACCGATAAATCCACATATTTCGCACATCCTTACAGCTAGAACTACCAAATTTGGTAAGAAGATAGCTACTAGCAACCCCCAAAAAACTGCATCAATAATTTTGGAGCCACGCCCCCCCATTCCGCCCCCAGCCCCCCCGAATTTAAAGTCAAAAAAGCATATATCTCCCTCAGTTTTTGAGCTATAGCCACCAAATTTGGTGCCAAGATAGGTGATGATGACCCTCTAAAAACTGCATCAAAAGTTTGGATGCCACGCCCACCGACACTGCCCTAGCTACCCCCATCCACCCCAACGCTTCGTCAAAAACGGGAATGCGTGTATCTTCCAGAGTTGTGGAGCTAGAGCTTCCAAATTTGGTGGGAAGATAGCTAGTAGCGATCCCAAAAAACTGCATCAAAGTTTTGGAGCCGCGCCCACCCATTTCGCCCCCAGCCCCCCCGCATTTTGAAATCAGAAATGGCTATATCTCCCAAAGTTTTTGAGCTAGAGCCACCAAATTTGGTGCCAAGATAGGTGATGATGACCCCCTAAAAACTGCATCAAAAGTTTGGATGCCACGCCCACCGATCCTACCCTAGCCGCCCCCATCCACCCCAACGCTTCGTCAAAAACGGGAATGCGTGTATCTTCCAGAGTTGTGGAGCTAGAGCCACCAAATTTGGTAGGAAGATAGCTGGCAGTGACCCTCAAAAATCTGCATCAACGTTTTGGAGCCAAGCCCACCCATTCCGCCCCCCTTTCCCCACCATTTACAAACTTTCAGCTAGAGTCACCAAATTTGGTATGAAGATAGCAATTGACATTCCACAAAGATCTGCATCAAAAATTTGGATGCCATGCCTACCCATAACGCCCCAGCCCCCCCCCCCCCCTTTTCTCACTTTTTACAAACTTCGAGCTAGAGTCACCAAATTTGGTATGAAGATAGCAATTGACATTCCTCATGGATCGGCAGCAAAAATTTGAATGCCACGCCCACCCATACCGCCCCAAGCCCCATAGCCCTCCTAACCCCACCTTATACAAACTTTGAGCTAGAGTCACCAAATTTGGTATGAAGGTAGCATTTGACATTCCACAAGGATCTGCAGCAAAAATTTGGATGCCACGCCCAACCATACCGCCCCCAGCCCCCCTTTCCCCACTTTAAACAAACTTTGAGCTAGAGTCACCAAATTTGGTATGAAGGTAGCATTTGACATTCCACAAGGATCTGCAGCAAAAATTTGGATGCCACGCCCAACCATACCGCCCCCAGCCCCCTTTCCCCACTTTATACAAACTTTGAGCTAGAGTCACCAAATTTGGTATGAAGGTAGCATTTGACATTCCACAAGGATCTGCAGCAAAAATTTGGATGCCACGCCCAACCATACCGCCCCCAGCCCCCCTTTCCCCACTTTATACAAACTTTGAGCTAGAGTCACCAAATTTGGTATGAAGGTAGCATTTGACATTCCACAAGGATGTGCAGCAAAAATTTGAATGCCACGCCCAACCATACGGCCCCCAGCCCCCCTTTCCCCACTTTTACAAACTTTGAGCTAGAGTCACCAAATTTGTTATGAATATAGCAATTGACATTCTACAAAGATCTGCATCAAAAATTTGGATGCAATTCCACCCATACCGCCCCCAGCCCCCCTTTCCCCACTTTATACAAACTTCGAGCTAGAGTCACCAAATTTGGTATGAAGAAAGCAATTAACATCCCACATGGATGGGCATCAAAATTTTAATACTGGTATCGAGTATACCGCAGTCGGTTGCGTCCGACTGCAACGTTTCCACTTGTTTTTTTCTTCGCTTTGTGTTTGGCAATTTGGTGATCGCTTTTATCTTTATATGTCGCACTTAAATTTTTTATTTAGACCAAGCGCATCGAGCGTACATGCAATTTAAGTAAATATTCTTACTACCTATTATTATTATTCCTCACATCCCTTTATATGTATATGAACTGAAATATATGCATACACCTACAGCCACAATGTTGGGGTGAGCAACCTAGCCTCCCCTCATACATACATACACCAAAATTTAGTACAGCACAGCTGTTAAATCAATTGCGCTTGCGCGCATAAGTACAGTGCCGTCCGTACATATGTACACACTTGAACGAATCACGTTGACAATTTCCGCCTTTGAGTTCTAGTATTTGTTTTTATATGCTTTTAATTAACTTGACTTGTCTGTCTGTTTGTTTGTTTGTACCGGAATCTTGTAAGCAAATTTTCACCAAGTTCCCGACTAGCTAGAGCTCTGAATTTTTCACCAAAGATGTGTTTCAGATGACAATACGTGTTTTTAAAGTTTTTGGCACGATAAAATAAGTAATATCATGTAAAAACCACGAAAATCAGTTTTCCCATTTGCTTAAATTACTAAATTGACTGATATAATTGACGAGCTTTGGTGGCATAGAGAGAAAACTGCCGCTTCACAGGCCGAAGGTCATGGGTTCGATCACCGACCGAGACATATTTTTTTTATGTTATAAACCTTTTTAAACTATTGATTACATACATATGTATGCAAGAAAGCGTATAAAAGCATGTCTTCAAAAATTTTTTTGATTTACTTGCTTACAATTAATAAACAAATAAATTAATGCTTTGTATAGGATAGAAAGATGGAAATGAATAAATTAATTCGAATAATGTTAGTTAGATTAATTTACGAAGAAAAACTATTTTGCTTGGACTTAATAAATATTTTCTGTTTGCTAATGTTTATGAAATAAGAATATACAAAAATAAAATTATACCCCTAAGACATGATTATTAGTTATAAAATCAGAGCAGAAATGAAAAACTTCTGTTTATATAATAATATAATGCTCTTGTTTTGCATCGCAACGGACGTGTTTTTTTTATGCGCTTCGCTTTTTTACTATTGTGCGTCTTATTTCTGCTATTAATATCGCGAACTTGTGTAAACTAATAGTTTTGTGACTTTGTGTTTTGTCGGTTTGCCTAAACCCAAAGTGGACATTAAATTAACGATTTAATTTGCATTTGCTTTAAAGTGTTTCCAAGCACAACAACAAACTGCAGTCCAGGATACTGAAAATTTGCTCAACTTGCTGCCGCCTGCTTTTGTTTTGTTTTGTGCTTTTACGCTCACTCTCTCACTCTCTCTCTCTCTTTTTTCAAGCACTGCAGTGCATTAAACCGTTTCTTGATCGTTTACTCTAACGCGCTCTTTGTGTTGGTGTTGGTCGCGGTCAAACTTTTCTCCGTTGCTTGTTGCTTTCGGTGGTCGCGCTCGCGCCGTTTTGTTTGTGAAGCTGTGAAGTAAGTTTTGTTTGTAGCTTTACTATTTGCACATTAGGGTGGACCTGTATCTTAATAATAACAATTTTCTGCAGAGATTTTTTTTATTTTTATTAATTTATATTTTTTTACTTTTATATTCTTTTAATAAATTCAATAAAAATGTCTGTTTGCTGCTATGCGAATTGTCAAGTCCGCGCTAACTCAAAAATGGGTTTTGTCTGCTGCTGGATGTGCACAAATGTTGCTCATGAGCAATGTGCTGGCATTAATGGCCGTATCCCAGAGCTCTTGAAGGTTACTAATTTTGAGTGGCCGTGTTGGTCATGTTTGGAGAAAAAAAAGACATTGCAAGCTTTATAGAAACTCAGCTTGGCTTAGAGGGCGTTTTCTGTCAGTTGAATAAACTGTGTGAAAATTTCTCATCGGTTCAGAGAAACCTTAGCGAGAAAAATCTCGTACAGGATTCTCCAAAGCGTAAAAAGGCCAACGTTGGGCAGTTATCGGGCTCTGTGACGTTGGAAAATACTCCAAACGCTCCGATACCACAGGATAAAGTAAATAAAAATCTTCATGTCCCTTCTACTAAAGTTATCGAGAACTTATATGATATAACAATAACTCCCATGGATATTGTCTTATCTGATCCCGATCCTTCGGTTCCTTTGGTGGTTAGTAGTGTTGATGTTAATCAACAAAAAAACTATCAAACCTAAAGAGCCAAATATTCAATTATCCGAGACTGAGTCTTCCAAACCAGCCTCAGTGGAGGATATAATTAAAAAATTTGTTGCTGTCCCACCTAAAAAACAAATATTTGTTTCAAGGCTTCCCCTGATTTAACATCAGATGATGTCAAGGTCTATATCAAGGCCAAATCGAATGCCAATGTCACGGTGGAGAAATTCAAACTTGCTTATGATCGGAACATTTCGTCTTTTAAAATCAGTGTTTCGAATCAAGATTTTTGCACCATATGCTGCAAAGAATTTTGGCCAGAACACATAATTGTGAAAGAGTATAATGCAAGAAAAAAAAATCGGCCCCCGATTGTATCTACACTTCCGGTGGTTGGTTCTAAGGTAACTCTCCCAATTACTGATAGTTCAAAAAACTAACATCCTCCTTCTTACTTGGCTATCAGAATGTAAGAGGTCTTTGTAGTAAACTCACTAGCTTATACCTTAATAGTCTTTCTTTCCCATTCCATGTCATTGCCTTTACTGAAACGTGGCTAAGGCAAGACATTCTCTATTCCGAAATTCTATGTAGTACATATTCTATTTATAGAAAGGACCGTACTCTTCGGCGTGGTGGTGGAGTGCTTATTGCTGTGAATGTTGACTTTCCTTCTGAAACAGTCGTATTAAATAGTTCTTTTGATATAGAGTTTATTGCTGTAAAGCTATATATTTACGGTATTAACATTTTTATCACTTGTTCGTATATACCTCCTTCCTCTGATCTCTCTATCTATGAGACACATCTATCTGCTATTCATTCTGTCTCTGCCTTGCTTTCTGATCGCGATTTTCTTGTAGTTCTTGGTGATTTCAACATTGCTGAAGCTACTTGGATTTATTGTCCTGACTCTGGTGCCCTGACTCCCACTGCCCCGAATGAATTTTTAATCGACTTACTTGGGATGTCATTGAGTCAAATTAATGCTATCCCAAATTCTCTTAATAAAATGCTTGATCTGATTTTTGTTTTGGATTCATCATCTTCATCCGTTTCCCGTTCCCAGCCTATATCTTATCCCGAAGACTTATACCATCCTGCGTTGGAGCTGTTGATTAATTTACCTCCCCGAACGCGTTGCAATGTCAAAATGCCTTTGAGTCGAATTCGTCAATTTCGGAAAACTGATTTTGAGGGTCTCGCCCTGCTTTTATCCCATACTGACTGGTCTCCCCTCTACGAGTCTGACGACTTGGACGTGGCAATCAGTATTTTTACAATACCTTATATTCTTTATTTGATTTATGTGTCCCGGTTGGTAAGCTAAACAGGTCTAATAAACTTGTTTGGTTTCCCCGAGAGTTGACAATTCTCAAAAATCGAAAATCTAAACTCTACAAGAGATTTAGAAAAAGCGGCTCATAGGTAGCCTATTCTGATTACGTGATTGCTCGTGCCAGTTTTGCTATCTTAAACAACCAATATTATAAGAATTACCTGACTCGGTGTAGGTTACAGTTTCAGCAGGATCCAAAGCGGTTTTTTGATTTTGTTAATGCGAAGCGTAGGTCATCGACACTCCCAACGGAGGTATTCTTTGAGGAAACGAAGGCCGATTCTGAACAGGAGATTGCAAATATATTTGCCCAATTTTTACAAACGACGTATAGTTCTTTTCAATCTCAAGTCGGTCTGCCTTACCCTTATCAGGTTAATGGCTCGAATCGCATCTTTGGACTGAAAATCACTGAGAACTCACTTTTAAATAATCTACATGTTTTGAAACCTATATTTTCCCCAGGACCTGACGGAGTGCCAGGATGTGTGCTTAGACACTGCGCTCATGGTCTTTTAAAGCCATTGCTTCAAATGTTTAACTTGTCCCTGGACTTAGGCTCCTTTCCAAAAATTTGGAAAGAGTCATTTATTATTCCTCTCCATAAAAAAGGAAACATATGTAATGTTCAAAATTATAGGGGTATCTCCAAGTTGTCTGCTATTCCTAAGATTTTTGAAAAATTAATAACCTCCCATCTTCAACACCTTTGTAAATCTATTAATTCACCGTGCCAGCACGGATTTATGAAACAAAGATCTACTACCACTAACTGGTTAGAATTTACTTCGTTTGTTATCAAGGGTTTTCAGGACAAATTGCAGACTGATGTTATTTATACTGATTTTAGTAAGGCTTTCGACTCTGTAGATCATCATCTACTAATACATAAACTAGAACTCTTGGGCTTTTCAAATATTCTAGTTCTTTGGATTAAAGACTACCTAACTCTAAGAACTTAGAGGGTTTTATTTAAAGGGTCCGTTTCCAAGACGGTTCAGGTCACTTCAGGCGTTCCTCAGGGTAGTCATCTTGGTCCTTTATTATTTATTTTGTTTATAAACGATCTTCTATCGGTTATAAAGTTCTCTCGGGTTTTTATGTACGCTGATGATGTAAAGTTATGCACGTCAGCTGCAACTCCCCTAGCTGCTCAACAGCTTCAAAGAGATTTAGACAACTTTCAAATGTGGTGTAAAGTAAATTTTTTAAATCTTAATTACAGTAAATGTAAAGTAATGTCATTTTTTCGATGTTTGCCCTTTTTTAATATTTATTTTCTTGACAACAAACCACTAGACAGAATTGAATGGGTTGACGATTTGGGCATCGTTATGGACCCAAAGCTTAAAATTGACAAGCATATTTCTTCAATTTCCAATCGAGCATCTGGTGTCTTGGGGTTCATTAAGCGCTGGTCGAAGGAGTTCAACGATCCCTACTTAACAAAAACTCTGTATACTTCTCTTGTACGACCGATTCTGGAATATGGATCTTGTATATGGTTTCCCAAATACGAAATTCATCAGAATAAAATAGAATCGGTACAAAAGCAATTTCTGCTCTTCGCTCTTAGAGGTCTTAACTGGGACACTAACAATAATTTGCCATCTTATCGTAGTAGACTTTTACTAATAGATCTTCCTTCTCTTAATGATCGTAGAGTAATGCTAGCATTTTCCTTTTTTCACAAATTAATTAATGGTGAAATTGATTCTTCTGAATTAATTAACCAAATTAACTTTGCTGTTCCTATTAGAAATACTAGAAATTTTGTACCTATATCTCTTCAAACTTGTAATTCTAATTATGCTCTTCATAACCCTTTTCGTATTCTGTGTTCTATTTATAACGATCTTTCCCACTTAATACACAGTGCCACTCCTACTTGCTCTATAAAAAAGTTAGTTTTGTGTCATTTGTCTGCATGTTCGCGATCATCGTAACCGCACGTTAAGCGGAGCGCCCCTCGGTCGGATGGGCGGGAGGTGGGTCGCTTTGTGCGTGGGTCCGCGCGTTAACAAGCCGGTGCTTGGTATCGTTGGGCCACTTGACTGTACTGTTCGTTAGTACATCTACGTCCAATATAAATATAAATATTAATTATTTTTTAATTCCTAAATTAAATGTTTAAAATTGTTCTGTTACAGCTATACTTTTAAAATGCATTTGAATTTTAAATTGAATAATAATTGGAAATAATATTGAATTGTTTTGAATTAACTATGGAGTCCTAGATTTGTTTCGTTCAGGGTGAAGACATGATAACATAATAATATAGTGGAAGTTTTTCTAGGGGATCTTCATCAAAATGCCGCGTAGAAGATCATGGTTGGGAAGGGTAGAGAATCCGAATGTCAATCGTCACCTTTAGACCTCGCACACAAAGGAGATTAGTTGATGTGAGATTTATTTATTTTTTTTTCTCAATTAGCTTTTGCAGATTACTGTCGCTATTAAGCTCCTTTTGTAAAGTTTAAAGGAATCCTAATATCTAAAGTTTATGTGCCATCCAGTTGAGACACAGGAAGAACCCACCCCCGCCAAAGAGCTACGACACCAGTAGGATTCCACCGACTGTGATCCTCAATTGAAACATTTAGCAAGTGTCATCTCGGCTTTACTGCTGCTGGCTTTGTTATATGACGCCCGGTTCGTATTATTATTATAATGGTAACGCCACAAAATGTACGTTTGGTTACACACCTCTATATTCAGTTGCAAGCTCTGAGCTCCGCTCCGTCTGTTATATATACTCGTTGATTGATTATACCCTCTGTGATTGGCAAGGCTTACAGTTCCAAATTGCGCATTTCACTAAAAAAAATTAATATACAATTATAAATAATAAAAACTTATATAAACTACATCTGCGTGCGTTGCATGATGTAACAGGGGATCCACACACATGGGTCTGCAGACTTAAGAAATGGAAACATTTGCAAACGTAATATGGTTGGTTGGCTATGCTATTTGAGAGGTTATCATTGCACAGTCAGAAAGCAGAATGACTTGCAGTACTTTATATCTAATGCAATGATTTTTATTAAGTAATTCGTTTTTCATCAACTGTTACATATTGTTACGCAAAATTTAGGTGTTCCAAAACTTTTGACTGGCATCCAGATTGAGGCTACTGCAACTGCTACGATCCAAACCATAAACGATAGACTGATCAATACCAGCTAAGCTGTTGGCATCCAGTTGATAAATTGAAATGTACGTAAGTTTTTGTATATTATTCAACTTACCATTTCAAATCGAGTGCATCGGTTAGCTGTGAGCTGTGCGCTACGATGCTGCGGGTGGGCGTCTTTTTCTGCGTCGAGCTCATCATACTTTTTTTCAGATCGATGTAAAATTTTGTAAGTTTTTCTATCACTGCAGTGGTGCGTTCGATCTGCTGCAGCAAATGCAATGCTCCACCGGTTGTTGCAACATTGTCATTGTTAGCCATTTCCAAACAAGTTTTTGGGTCTTTTTTTTTGTTGAAACAAATAAAATTTTATCATAACTAAATGTTTGTACGATTTAATAAAAACTATTGTGAAATGACAGCACATGCTTTGGGATCTGAAAATATTTATTCGAGAAAATTAATATTCATTGGGAACAGTTTTATCTGTTTTATTTATTTTCTTGTTGCCCGGACAAACAAGAATTCATGCGCGAGGAAGGGGAATACGAAGAGGAAAAGGAGTTTGCCCGCATAGACGTAGCAAGGCTGAGCGTCCCATGCACCAGCGCGGCGGCTAGGGCGCGAGATTTACAGGAATCTCGCCGATCGCCCCGGAGTACAACCCAACAGCCAGGAGAGCGTAGCCACACCCACACACATGATCAGACCAATGCAAGGGCAAGTGAATACCAAAAAGTAGCCAAACAAGTTCGAGAGTGGAGCTTTCGATTCGACGGACTATCGAAGCCTCTCGAAAACTTGGAGCAAGTGGAATGGTCGGCAGACACATATGGATTAAACTTAAATTTAATTCCAAGAGCAATGCCAGAGTTGCTGAAAGGAATGGCACTTAAGTGGTACATAGCTAACAACAGGCATTGGACTACATGGGTGGATTTTGTCGACAGTTTTCAAGAATATTTCTTACCTCGAGATTATTTTGAAAATTTGTACGACGAAGTACGCAGACGGCGGCAAGCTCTGGATGAGCCTTTTAAAGTCTATATGGTGGAGATGCAGACTCTGATAAGACCCCAACGACTCTCAACAGAGAAGGAAGTGCGCACCATTTACACCAACAGCCTTCCTGACTTGCGCGGATACGCACGGCCAAACCAGTTCTCGAATTTGACCCAGCTGATGCAACTGGCAGAAGAATTCGAAGAACTAGAAAAGGATAGGCTGAAACTGAGGCTACAAAGTGCTACAGCCCAACAACAATACAGCCAACATCAACAACAACAGCCTCAACAACACCGAGATACGCAGCAAAATGGACGCGATCACAACCAGAGTCGTGGAAATCGTACCCGATTTATCGCCATGGAGGAGCAGAACCAGCACACTGGAAGAATGGACGAACGGCCAACCCCAACACCTAGGACCCAGCAAATCCTGCCAGAACACACATAAACAACCCAGGAAGGGCATGTCGCGTGTGTGGACAGGAGGGACACTGGGCGATAGAGTGCCGAAACCCAATGCTGGAATTCTGCTGGGTTTGTGGCAGAATCGGGCAGCGGACAGCACTATGTTGCCAATCGGGAAACGGCCAGCGGCGTCCGCCATCGAGGGGCGAGCGGGAGCCGCCAAGGTCCGCCCCGAGACGCTAGTCGGTCACCTGAAGGACGAAGGGAAGCAGTTGACTGCCACCGTATGGATCGGTGAGTGTCAGTATAAGGCTACAGTCGATACAGGGGCTACAAGCAGCTTTGTTAGCGAAGAACTAGCTTGTAGACTGAGCACTGTACGCCGGAGAAGCGTCGCAAGCAGACTGGTGAAGTTAGCAGACGGACATAACAGCAGGACAACAGAACAAATAACGGTCGAAATAAGACTCGGGCATCGCAGTTTAAAAATAGCGTTGCTAATTATGCCTGGTGTGATAGACGATTTGGTGCTGGGCTGGGATTTTCTGACTGGCATGGGCACAGTCTTGCAGTGTGCGGGATTGGTGGTCGCCATCCCAGTACGACGGCACAAGGTTGTAAAGCTGGAGGAGAGACTGTCGGTGGCAGTTGTCCAGAATACAACCGAACAAGACGAAGCATTACATGATGTCAGAAACCCAACTGTTGAAAGCAAAAATCTACACGAGGATCAAGAAATTTATGAATTTCTTTTGCGGGAAGTCGCAGCCTTCGAACACCTAAAGGGCACATCACAAATTACAGAACACAAAATTGTGATGAGCGACGACAGGCCTATAAAACAGCATTATTTTCTAAAGAATCCAAAAATGCAAGCGGAAATTAACCAGCAAGTAGAGGAACTACTTGCGAAAGGTTGCATAGAGCCATCCAACAGCCCGCACAGCGCACCAATCGTGATGGTGAAAAAGAAGAATGGCAAATAGCGGTTATGTGTGGATTTTAGGCAACTTAACAGCCGATCCGTTAAGGACGCGTATCCATTGCCAAGAGTGCACCACATTTTAGACCAGCTACGTGAAGCCCACTTCATCACTAGCTTGGATCTGAAAGATGGGTACTGGCAGATCCCGATGGAGAAAGCGAGCCGACCACTGACAGCATTTACAGTCCCAGGCAAAGGATTGTACCAGTGGAAAGTAATGCCATTTGGGTTACACTCGGCACCGGCAACTTTTCAGAGGGCTTCGGATCGCGTTATTGGACCAGAGATGATGCCACACGCGTTTGCTTATTTAGATGATATTATAGTCATCGGAAGAACGCGCGAAGAGCATATGGCAAATCTCAAAGAGGTATTTCGACGGCTACGGGCAGCAAATCTGCGCATCAACGTGGACAAATGCGACTTCTTGAAAAAAGAGTTGAAATATTTGGGCCACAGAGTCACAGAGGAAGGAATTCTGACAGATTCGGAGAAAGTTGCTGCAATCGCAGAATTGAAGCCGCCAAGCAACGTAAAGGAGTTACGACAATACCTGGGCGTAGCATCATGGTACAGGCGCTTCGTACCAGATTTTGCGACGAAAGTAGCACCTCTGAACGCATTGATGAAAAAAGGCGCAAAATGGGAGTGGACTGAGGAGCGGCAAGTAGCTTTTGACACGGTCAAAGAGAAGCTGACTCAGTCCCCAGTATTGGCATGCCCAGATTTCTCAAAAACATTTTGCTTGCAGACGGATGCAAGTAACTATTGCCTGGGTGCGATATTGACCCAACCTTCGGAGCAAGGTGAAAGGGTAATATCGTACGCCAGTAGGACACTAAACGGAGCCGAACGGAACTATTCGGCAACTGAAAAGGAGTGTCTAGCCATAGTGTGGGGAATTAGAAAGCTGCGGCCATACCTGGAAGGCTACCATTTTGTGGTCATAACGGACCACATGGCGCTGAAGTGGCTAAACTCAATTGAAAGTCCATCAGGCAGAATAGCGCGTTGGGCGCTTGAACTGCAACAATACGACTTTGAAGTCAAATACCGTAAAGGCAGCCTCAATGTCGTAGCCGATGTACTTTCGAGACAGCCACTTCCGAAGACATGCTGCCTAGTAAAAATGACGAAAGAAGGACAAATGGATTCAAAAATTAAAAAAGGAAATCGCGCAAAATCCTAGGAAATATCCGGATTACATGGAGGAAAATGGCAACCTGTACAGACACATCCCACATCGCGCTGGAGGCGGAGATGTGGAAGCTTGGAAGCTTTGTGTACCCAGAGGTAAAGGAAGGATGTATTACTGGAGAATCACGACGCAGCCACAGCCGGTCATTTGGGAAGCCGGAAAACGATAGCAAGAGTAGCGACACGCTACTACTGGCCAGGCTTATACAGGGACGTACGCACATATGTGCACAACTGCGAAACGTGTCAACAATATAAGCCAAGTCAAATGGCAGCAGCAGGAAAGATGTTGACACAAATTCCTGAAGAGCCATGGAGTACCGTGTATGCTGATTTTGTTGGCCCACTGCCAAGATCAAAACACGGCAACACAATGCTATTGGTCATGTTTGACCGTTTCTCTAAGTGGACTGAGTTAGTTCCGCTGAGGAGCGCAACCACAGCCACTTTGCAAAAGGGATTCAGAGAGAGAATTTTGGCACGATTTGGGGTGCCAAAAGTTCTCATAACGGACAACGGAACACAATTTACGAGTAAAGCCTTCGAGGAGAGTAACAACATTTTAACAAATTTAACGCTGAAAGCGAAGTGGACTGAGAAATGGTAGGAACTGGAATATAATTTGCAGAAGCAATGTAATAAGGGTAAGATATGTTAATAGGGGATGCAGAAGAGTAAGTTGATTGGAAAAAGTTAGTAAAAATATTAGCGGATTCGGTATCATTTCTAGATTTACTCGTCCCAAACATGAAAGATGACGGCAAAGATTTACGCTAAGAATTTACAATATTATAAAATTGTTTGGCATTTAGCGTAAATTGCCGTTTGCAACAAATAAGGCAATTCTCATAGCACTGAGAATTCAGGAGAAGAAATTTGATTTGGCTATAATGTATTTAGACAAGTCAGCACTCAAGCCAGACCTGCTAGATTTTATATATATTCAGATTTAATATTTTGTTAAGTTCATAGTCTTGGAGTGAACCAAGGGGCCTTAGAAGAAACGGAAATCGGAGTAGAGTAAGGAACACATTCGTGCAATTGAGAATTTAAGGTGCTAAAAAGAATTTAGTGCATTATTTATATAAACCGAATTATATATAAAAGACCAATCAGTTGCCAGAATACGTTGATTTAACAATGAGTAATTTCCTTTGCGAAAGCAACGGCGAGGCAGATAAATCACTGGAGGCGAAGACCTAACAGGATTGCTTACATACAATGTAACTTCCAAAGTAGGATGATATGAATCCTCAGGAACAGACAGTGGGGATGACATAGAGACATTGGCAATACAGTGATTGTTAATAAATACAAGATCGATTGTTCTTATCAAATGATTCGAAATTGAATTGATCTGATATAATGGAATATCAAGCATGGCTTCTAAGAAGTCATGATGGACAGACGGTACAAGATAATTTACAGTGTCGGATGAAGACCAGGGGATGGTTGGTAAATTAAAGTCACCCAATACGATAAAAATATCATTGTCACGGATTTAAGCAGTAACTTCTTTAATACAAGTTAGGTGTTGAATATAAACTTGAATGTGAGAAGAAGGAGGGATATAAGAGCAAGTGATATATACAAAATGTGAAGGGAGAGGAACCCACGAGCAAGACATCCGTGTGGAAGACGTCACCGAAGAGGAGTCGGCTACCACGGCTCGGCGAGAAGCCAAAACGGGTGCCCACGGACACAACGTCCGTGCGGAGGAGGATGAAGAGGGCAGCGAAGCCGGAGGCGACGACCCGAGTGCATACCAGCGTTCACGAGATCCACGCCGAAATCAGCCGAAATACCAACAAAATGAGAGAGATAACTCACCTCCCACATTTTTACACACGACGTACGAGAACGAAGAGGTAGTTGCGTACAGGTCGTCTTAAAAATGACAAAGACAACAACAGTCATCATCACGGCACCACACGCAAAGGCGCCATCTCCGTATGTAGAAGAGCCGGCATCACCGGAGCAGCCCCAGGCGATCGAAGACGGGAACGGAGACAACGAAGACCTGGCGGCACTCAGCACGACAGACAACCCGACGCCAAACAACGGGAAACGCATGCGGAGCGACACGGACCGGTCCTAAGAACCATTCGAAGGAGTGTGCGGATGGGAGGAGGGCTTGGAGACACAAGTCGAGTCAGACAACACGCCGTCCTGCAGCCGTAGATCACCCCCACGAAATGTGTGCCCCGCAATTAGGTGGGAATTCCCGGACGAATGGGAAGTTCTCCCTAATGAGAATATACTGACGGCTATGGCGATACCAGCCATCAAGCGGGAATTAGAATACCGGAGGAAGAGGAACAAGCACGGATGGTTCAAGTTAACCGCGGGAGGAGAATACTACATAAAAAACCCCCGCAAACCCGGCTGGGTTACGATAACGAAAGAGTGCGCAAAACCACAGTACGCAGAACCAAACACCGCAAACGCCAGCAACGGGAAAACAAAGGCCGAATCCCGACAAACACCGGCACAACCGCCACACACTTGGCATGTGCTACCGGCGGATGAGGAGCTGCCGATAGCAGCAATATGGAAAATCGAAAGATGGCTCATCGGGAGAGGTCCAGGAAGACAAGAGAGGGCGAATATAAAAGCGGGACTACAATTCTACAATGTGAAAAAGCACCCCGACGGGAAGGTCACAGTCTCGAGGAAAGGGGGTGGGGGTGTGTGGTAGGCTGTCCACCGGCCTCCCCACATTTATAATTATTAATATGTTTAAATTCCTAGTCTAAGAACACTGTTAATTCATAATAAACCATAGTCTAGGAGACTTTATTAGTTACACATAAACATAAAATACGATCATAACACTAGCATGTAACATAATCAACGATCAGAAGATAAGCAAGAGAGGAAAGGCGAGCTAGCATAAGAGAACGAGGGCAGGCTAGCGTAAGAGAGCAGAAGGGCCGAATAGCAGAATTCTCACGACCCACAACCTCAAATGTCGCGATCCACAGGCGACCAAGGCAGCGATGAAGGCAAGCTCAGGCCGAGCGCGAGACCGGCGAATCAATTGCAATTTATAAATTTCTTGTAACGCGAGCCTTGGCCAGACTGAGATCTGTACCTCGGCATAATTCACTACTTTACAAGTGGCGCCCGAGCAGGGACCAGTTAGCTAAAGAGAGGTAATATAAATCGGTAATAAAGCCCCGAAAATATTACCAAAGTTTGAAGTTTCGCGAAAACCCGATATACCCATCATACACTGTTCTGAACACGCGCATCGAAATCGACGAAAACGCAACGGTGCCGGCCGCAATTGTCGCGGCACATTGGTTATTTTTTGTAACGGAATTGAGCTAAGCCGAACGAAAGTGACGGTGGAAGCGGTCGCGACGATTGAGCGAGCGGTAAACGCAAAGCGACGACTACAATTGTTAGCGGCTAACGGCAAGTTGTAGCGCGACAAAAGTGATGTTGGTACGGACAGCCAACAACCAAACGGCTAACGAGCGCGCGATCCATTCGAGTACAGCACACCCCAAATAACCACAAGTGTTTTGTGAAAAGGGTATATCTGCGCACAGTGGGACGAGGAAAGAAAATTGAATAAAATTAATCATAAAGAAAATTGAATAAAATTAATAGTAAATAAAGAAAATTTAATAAAATTAATAATAAACAAAATTTAAAAAATTAATAATAAATAAATATAATAAAATTAATAATAAATAAAATTTAATAAAATTAATAATAAAGAAATTTAATAAAATTAATAATAAAAAGAATTATAATAAAATTTATAATAAATACAATTTAATAAAATTAATAATAAAGAAATTTAATATAAATTAATAATAAAGAAAATTTGATTAAATTAATAATAAATAAAATTTGATAAAATTAATAATAAATAAAAATTTGATAAAATTTAAAAAAAGGAGGGAAAATTTTTTTAAAGAACAACAACGCCGGAGGAGAAAATAAAAAATAATAATACATATAAAACCAACAATGGATGGGCCGAACGATGCGTCCCCGAAGGATCGGGTCAACCCAGGAGTGGGTGTGCGCTGGATCTACCATATCCGGAAAGAAGAATTAGAACGGGTTGCGCAAGAACTTGGCTTGGATCGAGTAGGAAAGGTAGATGAACTTCGAAAACGGGTATGTACTTCCATCACAGACGGGGGTCATCGTACTGAAGTTTGGACGCGGTTGGCCGAATGGGAGGCGCAATTCGCCAAAGGACCAGAACCGCCCGCTACGTTCGACGTTTTGACCGTAGGCTCGCGTAAGCGTCAGATGTCTGAATCTGACCTACTGACGCTGTCGGGGTCGCCGGGGGGACAGTTCCCACCATTCAGCCACGCGCGACAGATGCCGCCTAAAGGGCAGAATACTAAAAGAGAGACCTCACCGGTAAGGTGCGTATTGCCATCGGTATGCTAACCTGTGAATAGCACCCAGGTGGGGCAGGGGGTCGTGGACCTTACACGGGGTTCGACTATGGGGGAGTCAGCCATGGGGGCACTACATGGTCGTCCCAGAGCAACGGGATCGGATGGGCGCCGGCAGAAACCAGTCTCAGAATTAATATACCCACTCAGCGTCGAAAAGAATCGCATAGTCGCCACGGTGAAGATCGGAGACCTGGACGGCAAGGGCGACAGTCGATACCGGAGCCACTAGGAGCTTCGTGAGTGAGGAGTTCCTCAGAGAGATTGAAGCGCAAGGGGAAGTGTTGGCAGCAACCGCGAACACGCATCTAGCAGACGGGTCAAAGGTGGCCATAGATAAGCTGTTACGGATAAAGGTGGGGCTAGTTAGCAAAAAAAATACTGATGGACATGCTCGTAATGCCATCCATGTTAGACAGTTTGATCCTAGGAATGGACTTTCTATGCAAGATGGGTACGACCATAATGTGCGGTGAGGCGAAATTAGTCCTTAAAAGCGTTGACGCCCCGGCCAAGCCGAGTTACAGAGCCGAAGTGAAGCCTGAGTGGAAAAAGACACGCGGTACGAGAGACGGAAAACGATGGAATGTACTAGGGACATATCGTAAGGAAAACGCCACGCCTGCCAAGCGAGAGGGCGACCAAGACGCAGTTACAGTCGTCAAGGAGCCATCGCTGGGCCAGCTGGGAAGTACAGGAGTAGAGGCACCTCAGGATGGAGACCCCAAATCCCAGGCAGGATCAAGGTCAGAAGGCACCACCGTGGAAGAAGCGGAGTGGCCAGCGGATTTAGAGCCAGTTTTTGAAAGCGGAGTTACAGCTTTTCGAAGGGCTAAAAGGAGTGTCCCACGTGGCTGAGCATCGGATTATCTTGAAGGATAATAAACCTATCAAGCAGAGGTATTATCCCAAGAATCCCGCCATGCAGCGTGTGATCGTTCATTTCAACATTGGATTTGAAACACGGTTATTGGCAGATCCCCATGGCGGCGGACAGTCGAGAATGCACGGCATTTACGGTGCCCGGTCGAGGGCTATTCCAATGGCGAGTCATGCCATTTGGACTGCACTCGGCCGGTGCAACTTTCCAGAGAGCTTTGGATGCGGTAATCGGCCCAGAGATGGAGTCTCACGCGTTCGCCTACCTGGACGATATAATCGTGATCAGCGCAACGAAGGAACAGCAATTGGAGAACTTAAAGGAAGTCTTTCGCTGGCTGAGGGCAAAAAATCTGAAGCTAAACAGGAAAAAGTGCTCGTTCTTCCGCAGGAAATTTGTCTACCTAGCACACCTGGTAAGCGTCGAAGGAATTCAGACGGATCCATCGAAGGTCGAAGCAATAAGCAATCTGAAGGCCCCGACGAACTTGAAGGAGCTCAGACGTTGCCTAGGGATGGCGTCCTGGTACAGGCGCTTCGTGCCCAACTTCACAACGGTGGTACATGCGATGACACTCCTGCTGAAGAAGGCTAAGAAATGGTCGTGGAATGCGGACCAACAAACGCCATTAGACAGCTTAAAACACTGTCTGACGACCGGTCCCGTTCTCGTGTGTCACGATTTTTCCGAGAAGTTTACGTTGCAAACGGATGCCAGCGACTACGGCCTAGGAGCAGTGTTGACGCAGACCATCGACCAACAAGAGCGAGGCATCGCCTACGCAAGTCGGAAGCTATCCAAGGCCGAGGAAAACTATTCGGCAACCGAAAAGGAACGCCTGGAAATAGTTTGGTCGATTCGGAAGCTGAAATGCTATCTAGAGGGTTATCGTTTCGATGTAGTGACGGACCATATGGCATTAAAGTGGTTGGATTCAATAGAGAGCCCGTCGGGAAGAATCGCGTGCTGGGCGTTAGAGCTTCAGCAGTACCAGTTTGATGTACGGTACAGGAAAGGAAAGCTCAACGTGGTAGCGGATGCATTGTCGCGAGATCCGTTGGAAAAACTCCAGAGAGTCGTATTCCAGCAATCCCCAGGGAAGTGGATTCAAGGAATGAGGGACAAAGTCGCTAAGGAGCCAGCTAACTATGCGGATTACGTCGAGGAGAATAGACAGCTGTACCGACACCTGGGTCACCGTGCGGACGATGAGAGCTACATCCCATGAAAGTTGTGCGTCGACGAAGAACATAGGAAAAGAGTGTTAAACGAATGCCACGATGCACCGACGGCAGGACACCATGGGATCCGCAAGACGATAATGAGGCTATCGCAGCGTTACTACTGGCCGGGTATGTTTCGGGACGCAGCCAAATACGTCAAATGCTGCGAGACATGTCAGAAATTCAAGACGGAGCAGAGGAAGCCAGCCGGATACATGCTGACCCGCCAGGCGGCAGAACAAATGGCCATTCTGTGCGCGGATTTTGTGGGCCCCCTACCGCGATCAAAACAAGGCAACACGATGCTGTTGGTGTTTCGCGACGCGTTTACGAAGTGGGCACATTGCAAAAGGCCTTCCGCGAGCGCATTTTATGCCGGTTCGGGGTACCCAAAAGGTTTGTCTGCGACAACGGAGTGCAGTTCGCAAGTCGGAATTTCTAAGAATTTCTGAGTTCGCTGGGCGTGGAGAGGGAACATACCGCCCCGTACTGCCCGCAGGAAAACCCGACTGAGAGGACTAACAGGACGCTGAAGACGATGATTGCCCAATACATATCTGGAAATCAAAGTTCGTGGGATCAGTTAATTCCAGAAATATCACTAGCCGTCAACTCAAGCATTGCGGATTCAACTGGATTCTCCCCAGCATTCTTGATGAAAGGAAGGGAACCGCGTCTGCCAGCCACATTATATGAGGAGAAGACACCAGGCACGGGAAACACGCCGCAAACGCCGGAGGAGAAAGCAAATAGGCTGAAGGAAGTGTTCGACATAGCAAGAAGTAACCAGCAGCGTTATCAAAAGATCAGGGCAGGAGTTATAACCTGAGGAGGAGAGAATGGCGCCCAGTCCTTAACGAGCTAGTATTGTTGAGAACGCACCAGTTGTCCAAAGCTAGTGATGGGTTCGCAGCGAAATTGGCCGCGAAATACGACGGACCCTTCATCGTGAAGAAGTTCGTGTCACCAAACGTTGTACGTCTCGCAGAGAACGCAAGAGGAAAACTGCCAGCATCTCACAACTAAAACCCATCCACCGAGGAAAACGACGACCACGAAACGAATCATCAACAAGAGAAGGAATCAGGCGAAAACCACTCAACGACCTCAAAACGCTACGAAAGTCGCGGGTTTGTTTTTTCTCGTCGCTTTCGTGAATTTTTTTTTTTTTCTATCAAAAAAAAAAGTCACTAACAACTAATCTTGCCAAATGTATAAAATTTGTAACAATTTCATAAAAATTTCAGATAAAGATGGACGATATCATATCGATTAGTAGCGGAGAAGATTCGGACACGACAGTCGAACGTGTCGGCGAAACGGGTGCCTACGGACACCAGTCACGTACGGATAACGACGAGGAAGCCGAAGAGTCGGACACGACAGTCGAACGTGTTGGCAAAACGGGTGCCTACGGACGACAGTCACGTACGGATAACGACGAGGAAGGCGAAGAGTCGGACACGACAGTCGAACGTGTTGGCAAAACAGGTGCCCACGGACGAAAGTCACGTGCGGAGAGCGGAGAGGAGTCAACGACCGACGACGACACAGGAACCCACGAGCAAGACATCCGTGTGGAAGACGTCACCGACGAGGAGTCGGCTACCACGGCTCGGCGAGAACCCAAAACGCGTGCCCACGGACACAACGTCCGTGCGGAGGAGGATGAAGAGGGCAGCGAAGCCGGAGGCGACGACCCGAGTGCATACCAGCGTTCACGAGATCCACGCCGAAATCACCCGAAATACCAACAAAATGAGAGAGATAACTCACCTCCCACATTTTTACACACGACGTACGAGAACGAAGAGGTAGTTGCGTACATGGTTGACGGCGCGATCGTCTTAAAAATGACAAAGACAACAACAGTCATCAGGAGGGCTTGGAGACACAGGTCGAGTCAGACAACACGCCGTCCTGCAGCCGTAGATCACCCCCACGAAATGTGTGCCCCGCAATTAGGTGGGAATTCCCGGACGAATGGGAAGTTCTCCCTAATGAGAATATACTGACGGCTATGGCGATACCAGCCATCAAGCGGGAATTAGAATACCGGAGGAAGAGGAACAAGCACGGATGGTTCAAGTTAACCGCGGGAGGAGAATACTACATAATAAACCCCCGCAAACCCGGCTGGGTTACGATGACGAAAGAGTGCGCAAAACCACAGTACGCAGAACCAAACACCGCAAACGCCAGCAACGGGAAAACAAAGGCCGAGTCCCGACAAACACCGGCACAACCGCCACACACTTGGCATGTGCTACCGGCGGATGAGGAGCTGCCGATAGCAGCAATATGGAAAATCGAAAGATGGCTCATCGGGAGAGGTCCAGGAAGACGAGAGAGGGCGAATATAAAAGCGGGACTACAATTCTACAATGTGAAAAAGCACCGGGGATTAAGGGTATAAAAAAGAGGGAAAATTTTTTTGGATTTCTTCCTGCCTTCCCAATATTTTGACAAACTGGAAGACGAGACAAGGGCCCGTCGGCAACGGGTAGGGGAAGGGTATAAAGAGTATCTGGTTAGCCTGAAAAGATTAATGCGGCATGCCGATTATAGTCCCGAACAAGAGCTGAATAGGGTGTACGAAAACCTCACACGGGAGTACCGCTTGTATATTCGGAGGAGAGATTTTACGAGTCTAGCCCAATTGTCAAAGATAGCCGCGGAGTTTGAGAATATACCGGTTGAGGGTCACGGGGAAGCGGCGCATAGCAAGGCGACAGGCTTTAGACATTTGGGCGGACTAGGAGGCGTAAATGATCCCGCAAGGCAAGCGAACCATTTTCGGAGCCCAGCAGCACAAGTACCGTTGGTGAGGAGCGAGCCGGGTAACCATCCAGTCGCTGAGCGTGAAAAGATTTCGAACGGCATGGTGGGGCATAAACAGGTTAGGCCGATAGAAGGGAGTTGCGTATGTTACAACTGCTCGCAAGATGGACACTTTGCCAGGGAATGTTCGAACCCAAAAGTGTTGTTCTGTAGACAATGCGGTACGCGAGGCATGAGTAGTGGGGCGTGTTGTGGACGGAAAGCGGGAAACGGACAGCCGCGTCATCCGGAACGGGATCGGACGGGCGTCGGCAGAAACCAGTCCCAGAATTAATATACCCACTCAGCTTCGAACAGAATCGCATAGTCGCCACGGTGAAGATCGGAGACCGGGTGGCAAGGGCGACAGTCGATACCGGAGCCACTAGGAGCTTCGTGAGTGAGGAGTTCCTCAGAGAGATTGAAGCACAAGGGGAAGTGTTGGCAGCAACCGCGAACACGCAACTAGCAGACGGGTCAAAGGTGGCCATAAATAAGCTGTTACGGATAAAGGTGGGGCTAGTTAGCAAAGAAATACTGATAGACATGCTCGTAATGCCATCCATGTTAGACAGTTTGATCCTAGGAATGGACTTTCTATGCAAGTCCTACAAAGCGTTGACGCCCCGGCCGAGCCGAGTTACAGAGCCGAAGTGAAGCCTGAGTGGAAAAAGACACGCGGTACGAGAGACGGAAAACGATGGAATGTACTAGGGACATATCGTAAGGAAAACGCCACGCCAGCCAAGCGAGAGGGCGACCAAGACGCAGTTACAGTCGTCAAGGAGCCATCGCTGGGCCAGCTGGGAAGTACAGGAGTAGAGGCACCTCAGGATGGAGACCCCAAATCCCAGGTATGATCAAGGTCAGAAGGCACCACCGTGGAAGAAGCGGAGTGGCCAGCGGATTTAGAGCCAGTTTTTGAAAGCGGAGTTACAGCTTTTCGAAGGGCTAAAAGGAGTGTCCCACGTGGCTGAGCATCGGATTATCTTGAAGGATAATAAACCTATCAAGCAGAGGTATTATCCCAAGAATCCCGCCATGCAGCGTGTGATCGTTACATTTCAACATTGGATTTGAAACACGGCTATTGGCAGATCCCCATGGCGGCGGACAGTCGAGAATGCACGGCATTTACGGTGCCCGGTCGAGGGCTATTCCAATGGCGAGTCATGCCATTTGGACTGCACTCGGCCGGTGCAACTTTCCAGAGAGCTTTGGATGCGGTAATCGGCCGAGAGATGGAGCCTCACGCGTTCGGCTACCTGGACGATATAATCGTGATCAGCGCAACGAAGGAACAGCAATTGGAGAACTTAAAGGAAGTCTTTCGCTGGCTGAGGGCAAAAAATCTGAAGCTAAACAGGAAAAAGTGCTCGTTCTTCCGCAGGAAATTTGTCTACCTAGCACACCTGGTAAGCGTCGAAGGAATTCAGACGGATCCATCGAAGGTCGAAGCAATAAGCAATCTGAAGGCCCCGACGAACTTGAAGGAGCTCAGACGTTGCCTAGGGATGGCGTCCTGGTACAGGCGCTTCGTGCCCAACTTCACAACGGTGGTACATCCGATGACACTCCTGCTGAAGAAGGCTAAGAAATGGTCGTGGAATGCGGACCAACAAACGCCATTAGACAGCTTAAAACACTGTCTGACGGCCGCTCCCGTTCTCGCGTGTCACGATTTTTCCGAGAAGTTTACGTTGCAAACGGATGCCAGCGACTACGGCCTAGGAGCAGTGTTGACGCAGACCATCGACCAACCAGAGCGAGTCATCGCCTACGCAAGTCGGAAGCTATCCAAGGCCGAGTAAAACTATTCGGCAACCGAAAAGGAACGCCTGGAAATAGTTTGGTCGATTCGGAAGCTGAAATGCTATCTAGAGGGTTATCGTTTCGATGTAGTGACGGACCATATGGCATTAAAGTGGTTGGATTCAATAGAGAGCCCGTCGGGAAGAATCGCGCGCTGGGCGTTAGAGCTTCAGCAGTACCAGTTTGATGTACGGTACAGGAAAGGAAAGCTCAACGTGGTAGCGGATGCATTGTCGCGAGATCCGTTGGAAAAACTCCAGAGAGTCGTATTCCAGCAATCCCCAGGGAAGTGGATTCAAGGAATGAGGGACAAAGTCGCTAAGGAGCCAGCTAACTATGCGGATTACGTCGAGGAGAATGGACAGCTGTACCGACACCTGGGTCACCGTGCGGACGATGAGGACTACATCCCATGAAAGTTGTGCGTCGACGAAGAACATAGGAAAAGAGTGTTAAACGAATGCCACGATGCACCGACGGCAGGACACCATGGGATCCGCAAGACGATAATGAGGCTATCGCAGCGTTACTACTGGCCGGGTATGTTTCGGGACGCAGCCAAATACGTCAAATGCCGCGAGACATGTCAGAAATTCAAGACGGAGCAGAGGAAGCCAGCCGGATACATGCTGACCCGCAGGCGGCAGAACAAATGGCCATTCTGTGCGCGGATTTTGTGGGCCCCCTACCGCGATCAAAACAAGGCAACACGATGCTGTTGGTGTTTCGCGACGCGTTTACGAAGTGGGCACATTGCAAAAGGCCTTCCGCGAGCGCATTTTATGCCGGTTCGGGGTACCCAAAAGGTTTGTCTGCGACAACGGAGTGCAGTTCGCAAGTCGGAATTTCTAAGAATTTCTGAGTTCGCTGGGCGTGGAGAGGGAACATACCGCCCCGTACTGCCCGCAGGAAAACCCGACTGAGAGGACTAACAGGACGCTGAAGACGATGATTGCCCAATACATATCTGGAAATCAAAGTTCGTGGGATCAGTTAATTCCAGAAATATCACTAGCCGTCAACTCAAGCATTGCGGATTCAACTGGATTCTCCCCAGCATTCTTGATGAAAGGAAGGGAACCGCGTCTGCCAGCCACATTATATGAGGAGAAGACACCAGGCACGGGAAACACGCCGCAAACGCCGGAGGAGAAAGCAAATAGGCTGAAGGAAGTGTTCGACATAGCAAGAAGTAACCAGCAGCGTTATCAAAAGATCAGGGCAGGAGTTATAACCTGAGGAGGAGAGAATGGTGCCCAGTCCTTAACGAGCTGGTATTGTTGAGAACGCACCAGTTGTCCAAAGCTAGTGATGGGTTCGCAGCGAAATTGGCCGCGAAATACGACGGACCCTTCATCGTGAAGAAGTTCGTGTCACCAAACGTTGTACGTCTCGCAGAGAACGCAAGAGGAAAACTGCCAGCATCTCACAACTAAAACCCATCCACCGAGAAAACGACGACCACGAAACGAATCATCAACAAGAGAAGGAATCAGGCGAAAACCACTCAACGACCTCAAAACGCTACGAAAGTCGCGGGTTTGTTTTTTCTCGTCGCTTTCGTGAATTTTTTTTTCTATCAAAAAAAAAATAAGTCACTAACAACTAATCTTGCCAAATGTATAAAATTTTTAACAATTTCATAAACATTTCAGATAAAGATGGACGATATCATATCGATTAGTAGCGGAGAAGAAACGGGTGCCTACGGACACCAGTCACGTACGGATAACGACGAGGAAGGCGAAGAGTCGGACACGACAGTCGAACGTGTTGGCGAAACGGGTGCCCACGGACGAAAGTCACGTGCGGAGAGCGGAGAGGAGTCAACGACCGACGACGACACAGGAACCCACGAGCAAGACATCCGTGTGGAAGACGTCACCGACGAGGAGTCGGCTACCACGGCTCGGCGAGAAGCCAAAACGGGTGCCCACGGACACAACGTCCGTGCGGAGGAGGATGAAGAGGGCAGCGAAGCCGGAGGCGACGACCCGAGTGCATACCAGCGTTCACGAGATCCACGCCGAAATCACCCGAAATACCAACAAAATGAGAGAGATAACTCACCTCCCACATTTTTACACACGACGTACGAGAACGAAGAGGTAGTTGCGTACAGGGTTGACGGCGCGGTCGTCTTAATAATAACAAAGACAACGACAGTCATTATCACGACACCACACGCAAAGGCGCCATCTCCGTATGTAGAAGAGCCGGCATCACCGGAGCAGCCCCAGGCGATCGAAGACGGGAACGAAGACAACGAAGACCTGGCGGCACCCAGCACGACAGACAACCCGACGCCAAACAACGGGAAACGCATGCGGAGTGACACGGACCGGTCCTAAGAACCATTCGAAGGAGTGTGCGGATGGGAGGAGACACAAGTCGAGTCAGACAACACGCCGTCCTGCAGCCGTAGATCACCCCCACGAAATGTGTGCCCCGCAATTAGGTGGGAATTCCCGGACGAATGGGAAGTTCTCCCTAATGAGAATATACTGACGGCTATGGCGATACCAGCCATCAAGCGGGAATTAGAATACCGGAGGAAGAGGAACAAGCACGGATGGTTCAAGTTAACCGCGGGAGGAGAATACTACATAATAAACCCCCGCAAACCCGGCTGGGTTACGATAACGAAAGAGTGCGCAAAACCACAGTACGCAGAACCAAACACCGCAAACGCCAGCAACGGGAAAACAAAGGCCGAATCCCGACAAACACCGGCACAACCGCCACACACTTGGCATGTGCTACCGGCGGATGAGGAGCTGCCGATAGCAGCAATATGGAAAATCGAAAGATGGCTCATCGGGAGAGGTCCAGGAAGACGAGAGAGGGCGAATATAAAAGCGGGACTACAATTCTACAATGTGACAAAGCACCGCGACGGGAAGGTCACAGTCTCGAGGAAAGGGGGGGGGGGGGGTGTGAGGTAGGCTGTCCACCGGCCTCCCCACATTTAAATTATTAATATAATTAAATCCCTAGTCTAAGAACACTGTTAATTCATAATAAACCATAGTCTAGGAGACTTTATTAGTTACACATAAACATAAAATACGATCATAACGCTAGCATGTAACATAATCAACGATCAGAAGATAAGCAAGAGAGGAAAGGCGAGCTAGCATAAGAGAACGAGGGCAGGCTAGCGTTAGAGAGCAGAAAGGCCGAATAGCAGCATTCTCACGACCCACAACCTCAAATGTCGCGATCCACAGGCGACCAAGGCAGCGATGAAGGCAAGCTCAGGCCGAGCGCGAGACCGGCGAATCAATTGCCCAGTAGAGCAACAAGAGTGCGGACGTGTTTAAGTTAAGACGATAAGCGTAAGGAACTGTTAGTGCGAACGTTGTTAAGAAGACGCACAAGACGATTTTTGGTGAAAAGACACTGCACGAGGTGTGCGGAAAATTCAAAAGTGAGTTAGCTTAAGCAAGCCCAATGAAAGGAGAATAAAATCATTCTAAGATAGTATAAAACCCCATATGATACATAAGTTATTATTGTGTGAGACGAGCGAGAATCGCAGCACATATATATATGCGATCATATATATATATATGCACGCGCAGGGTAACAGACGCATTACGTTTTTTCGTTTTCATGTAAATTAGATAGTTGGGTGACCGGTGTCACTCTGTCGGTTCGGCATCGCGTCGACGGCATCAGTTCGCGATACGTTCCCCCTTCCCCTTTTCCACAGCATTCCAACTGATCGGCGGATCAAGCCCCGATTCGTACGGAGCAACACCAGCGGAGTTAGCGGAGACTGTACGAGTGTACGTCAAGCCCTAACATCCCTGTCTTTCGACGCGTATCACCCTTCCTCCCCCGCATTCCTATTAATCGGCGGGTCAAACCCCGATTCGAACGGAGCGGCATTAGTGGAGTCAGCGGAGACTGTACAAAAGTACGTCAGTCCCTGACACTCCCATCTTTTCGGCCGCGCAACCTCGGGGTTGCATAGCTTATTGAAACTCGCCTCTATGATAGCTAACGCGTTTCAGCAATTTATAAATTTCTTGTAACGCGAGCCTTGGCCAGACTGAGATCTGTACCTCAGCATAATTCACTACTTTACAGACTCTATACTTAAAACAGAGATGTTAGTAGAAACAGAAAAGAAAAATTTAAACGTGATAACTAAAAATAAAAGTAAAAAAAGTGTTATAAATAAATAAAGTAAAATAAAAATAAATTAGATATATAATATATGTATATATATATTGAGTATATATGTAATAAAGTATATAAAACCCGATGGAGAAAAGATTTTAGCTAGTCCAGCAAGTAATACCGTTTCGTAGCTGAGCTCGGCCATTAACTTCCCGAACATGAAATGAAAGCAATGATTTGGTTAAGGAGAGAGGGGTCTAGTTAGAGAACACGTGGTATAGGTTATTATACTGGACGCATAAAACACGAAATGTACTGTGCATAGCGTAATCTGTTGTGCACGTTTTCAAAAATAACGGGCGAATGTTTCTAGTAGGTCTGGAAGGAATAGAGAAATGGAGATTTATTTATTTATTTATTTATAGTCAGCTAAGAGCAGCTGACATTAAAATGAATCAAATTTAATTTAAATTAAAAATAGTTAAAATAATTAAATTAAGTAAAATATAGAATAATATATAAATCTGAAAATATAATTAAAAGTTAACGTTAAAGCTCTGGGAAATTCAATAAAAAATTGAGTAGTCCAACATTTGTTGCAAGGATTGGGAAAAACCCAGAAAAACCCAATCAGACCAGCGTTAGATTAGTAATTAGTGGTTACGATTAGATAAAGCAAAAAGGATCGATCTTTTTAGTACTGGAGTTGAGGCCTCCAAGGAGACAAGAGAATAAAGTTTGTTATAGTCAGAACATATAACACGAAATGGTTCATGAATTAAATAGTTGCTGAAGCAACGATCAAGGCTAAGGGGTAAAAAGTTACGTGAAGATCTAATTGGGACATTAAATTTAATTCGACTCAAAAGAACTGATGAGTCGATTTCACCATTAAGTAGGTTAGTAATAAATAATACTCCATGCATAGTTCTACGGTTTAACAGGGAGGGAAGATTTATTAAAAGGAGTCTACTTGAATACGGGGGTAAGTCAACTCCAGGAACCCAGTTAAAACTTCTAAGGGCAAAAAGAAGAAATTTCTTCTGCACAGATTCAATTCTATCCTGGTGAATCGAGTATTGTGGGGACCACACACAAGATCCATACTCCAGGATTGGACGTACTAGGGATGTATAAAGCGTTTTAGTGGTGTAGGGATCATTAAACTCTTTCGACCACCGCTTGATGAAGCCAAGGACATTAATGGCCTTATTGACCATATACGAAATATGAGCGTCAAACTTTAATTTAGGATCAAGAATAATGCCTAAATCTTTAATTTCAAACACGCGGTCAAGTGGTGAAGCATCAAGCAAGTAGTGAGCAGTATGAGGGGTACTTCTACAAAAAGACATGACTTTACATTTAGAACAATTTAAATTGAGTAAGTTAAAACGACACCAGGCCGACAATGCACCCAATCCGACTGTAGTAAATTACACAGGGAAGCGTCATTATATGTGAAACATAGCTTCACATCATCAGCAAACATATATACATAGGAGTTAGTAATAACAGCTGGAAGATCGTTAATAAACAGATTAAATAGCAAAGGTCCAAGGTGACTACCCTGGGGAACACCAGAGGTAACAAAATAGGTTTAGATACCGACGATTTAAAAACTACTTTTTGTGTTCGACCACACAAGTACTCCGAAAGCCACAATAAAAGTTTTGATGGAAATCCAATTATATTTAATTTATGAAGCAACAGAGAATGACTAACAGAATCAAATGCCTTACTAAAATCGGTGTAAACAACGTCAGTTTGCATTTTTTCCTGAAACCCTTTGATAACAAGCGAAGTGAATTCAAGAAGGTTAGTGGTAGTAGATCTACGCCTAACAAAACCATGTTGGTAAGGCGATATAATTGAACTACATCCGTGTTGCAGTTGAGAACATATAATTTTTTCAAAGACTTTTGGTATGGCAGACAACTTGGATATACCCCTATAATTTTAACGTTTGATTTTGAAGAATTTTTATGGAGTGGAATTATAAAGGATTCCTTCCATATATCAGGAAACACAGTTGAGTCAACAGACAAGTTAAATAATTTATTTAAGGGCTTACAAAGAGAATCCGCGCAGTATCGGAGAATACAACCTGGCACTCCATCAGGACCAGGCAAGTAGCCAGGTTTAATAGAGTTAAATTCACTCAGGAGCGTAGACTCAGTAACTACTGGGACATATATGCAATTTGACGTTTGAACTTGAAAAGGATAGGAATTACTACTACTATACATACTCGATGAGTATACTGATTGAAAATACTCAGCAAATAGATCGGCTACTGCCTGATCAGAACTTGCTTTTGTATTATCAAGGTATACTGAAGACGGTAAGCAAGAAGACTTACGTTTAGAGTTAACAAATTTATAAAACTGTTTAGGGTCACGTGAAAAGTTAGTCTACAACGATTAAGATAATTATTATAACAAGATGTGTTAACAGAAAGAAAACTAGATTTTGCTACTAAATACGAAGATAAATCTAAGGTAGTTCCCGATTTTTTAAATTTTTTATATGATCTTGTCTTCGCGTTTTTCAATTGCGATAGTTCCCTCGTAAACCAAGGTGGTTTATTATCACTTGAAGAACAAGTGACCTAAAAGAAATGAAGAATCTATATCACCAATAATCAACTTGTGCAGGAAGGCAACTCCAAGGATTATCCTACGATTGTTCAACGGCGGGAGGTTAAGGAGAGGAAGCCTACTGGAGTATGAAGGCAAGCGAAGGTTACTATCCCAATTTTAGCCTCGTAAGGCAAAAGCAGAAGCTGCTTCTGAACAGATTCGATACGATCCTGGTTATTTCTATATGTGGGGCTCCATATACAAGAGCGGTACTCTAGGATTGGGGGGACAAGGGAAGTGTACAGAGTTTTCGTAACGTTGGGATCGTTATACTCTTAAGACCAACGTTAAATGAAACCAAGAACACCTTTGGCCTCATAAACAATAGTAGAAATATGAAGACCGAATAAGAGTTTTGAGTCAAAAAGAACACCAAGGTCCTTGACTGTAAAAATACGTTGCAACGGGGTACTGTCAATTGAGTAGCTGGTAAAGAAGGGACTATTTCTACTGAAAGTCATAAACATATATTTAGAACAGTTGAGAAGCAACTGATTAGTCTAACGCCAAAGTTGCATTGAATATAAATCATCTTGTAAGCAAGTATGATTCAGACAACTATAGTAGAAAATGAGCTTCACATCGTCTGCGTACATGAGAATGCGAGAAGTTAATATAACAGAAGGAAGATCATTTATAACAAGTGGAAACGTTGCAGTCGGACGCAACAGACTGCGGCATACTCGATACCAGTATTAAAACAGGTAAAAAGAGACCTGATTGGAAAGGGGTACGGACGGGGCAGGGGTGTACGCTGCCTTAAAGATTCTCCGATGAAGATGGGGATGCCACCAGCTGTCTTCCTTCCAAATTTGGTGACTCTAGCTCAAAGTTTGTAGAAAGTAGGAAAGGGGGCTGGGGGCGGTATGGGTGGGTGTGGCATCTAAGTTTTTACTGCAGATCTGTGCGAAATGTCAATTGCTATCTTCATACCAAATTTGGTGACTCTAGCTCGAAGTTTTTCAAATGTGGAGAAAGGGGGCTGGGGGTGGTATGGGTGGGCGTGGCATCCAAATTTTTGTGGCAGATCTTTGTGGAATGTCAATTGCTACCTTTCTACCCATATTGGTGACTCCAGCTCGAAGTTTGTAAAAAGTTGGGAGAGGGGAGCTGAGGGCAGTATGGCTGGGCGTGGCATCCAAATTTTGATGCAGATCTTTGTGGAATGTCAATTGCTATCTTCATACCAAATTTGGTGACTCTAGCTCGAAAATTGTTTAAAGTGGGCAAAGGGGGGTTTGGGGGTGGCATGGGTGGGCGTGGCATCCAACTTTTAGCTGCAGATCTATGTGGAATGTCAACTGCTATCTTCATTCCAAATTTGGTGACTCTAGCTCAAAGTTTGTAAAAAGTGGGAAATGGGGGGCAAAATGGGGGGCGTGGCTCCAATACTTTGATGCAAGTTTTTGGAGGTCGCTGACTGCTATCCTCCCACCAAATTTGGAGGCTCTAGCTCCGCAACTCTGGAAGATACACGCATTCCCGCGTTTGTTGAAGCGTTGGGGCGGATGGGTGTGGCTAGGGCGGTATTTTTAGGTATAGCATCCAAACTTTTGATTCAGTTTTCGGGGAGTCATCATCACCTATCTTGCATTAAATTTGGTGGCTATAGCTAAAAAATGTAGGAGATATAAGCTTTTTTGACTTTAAAATGCGGGGTGCTGGGGCGGAATGGGTGGGCGTGGCTCCAAAACTTTGATGCAGTTCTGTAGGGGTCATTACTAGTTATCTCCCTAACAAATTCGGAGGCTCTAGCTCCACAAATCTGGAAGATACACGCATTCCCGTTTTTGACGAAGCGTTCGGGTGGATGGGGGCAGCTAGGGCAGTATCGGTGGGCGTGGCATCCAAACTTTTTATGCGGTTTTTGGGGGGTAATCATCACCTATCTTGACACCAAATTTGGTGGCTATAGCTCAAAAACTATGGGAGATATAGGCTTTATGGACTTTAAAATGCGGGGGGATGGGGGCGGAATGGGTGAGCGTGGCTCCAAAATGTTTGATGCAATTTTTGGGGGCTGCTAGTAGCTATCTTCTTACTAATTTGGAAGTTCTAGCTGTAAGCATGTGCGAAATATGTGGATTTATCGGTTTTGAGTTATCGAATTTATCGATTTTCCGGCCCCCCAGTTATCGTAGAACCCCATCTTGACACTTTAATATACTATCCCATAGATAAAGAGAATTGGAAAGTTTCAAGTCTCTAGCTGGAAGGGTGGAAAAAAAGTGCGAACATACAGATGGACGGACGGACAGACGGACGGACACCATGACGGACATTACACAAACCCAATATACTCTTTACCTTCGGTATCGAGTTTAAAAAGACTGAAGAGTAAAGGACAAAGATGACTACCAGAAGTAACCTGAACTTGTTTCGAGGTAACTAATCTTAGGAGTACTCTTTGTGTCCTACCCTTTAAATAAGAAGAAATCCAAGATAGAAGTGAGGGAGGGAAACCAAAACGGACAAGCATGAGAAGTAATAGGTCATGGTGTACAGAGTCGAAAGCTTTACTGAAGTCTGTGTTAATGACGTCAGTTTGCATTTTCGGTGGGAGAGCACCATTTACGAAAGTTGTGAATTCTAATAAATTGGTCAATGTCGACCGATTTCTTATGAAGCCGTGTTGAGCAGGGGATAAGACTGATTTGCGAAATGTTGCAGAGATGAAGTGACAATTTTTTCAAATAATTTAGGTATAGCGGACAATTTTGCAATGCCTCTATAATTTGCAATATTGGACTTCCCACCTTTTTTGTGAATAGGGATTATAAAAGACTTTTTCCAAAGACATGGAAAGACAGAAGAAGATTCAAGGGATAGATTGAAAAGCTTAAGCAATAGGCAAAGAAGAGAAGCACTGCACTCTTTAAGAAGACAACTAGGTATATTGTCAGGTCCAGGAGAGTAAGAACATTTTAACAAATTTAACGCTGAAAGCGAAGTGGACTGAGAAATGGTAGGAACTGGAATATAATTTGCAGAAGCAATGTAATAAGGGTAAGATATGTTAATAGGGGATGCAGAAGAGTAAGTTGATTGGAAAAAGTTAGTAAAAATATTAGCGGATTCGGTATCATTTCTAGATTTACTCGTACCAAACATGAAAGATGACGGCAAAGATTTACGCTAAGAATTTACAATATTATAAAATTGTTTGGCATTTAGCGTAAATTGCCGTTTGCAACAAATAAGGCAATTCTCATAGCACTGAGAATTCAGGAGAAGAAAATTTGATTTGGCTATAATGTATTTAGACAAGTCAGCACTCAAGCCAGACCTGCTAGATTTTATATATATTCAGATTAATATTTTGTTAAGTTCATAGTCTTGGAGTGAACCAAGGGGCCTTAGAAGAAACGGAAAACGGAGTAGAGTAAGGAACACATTCGTGCAATTGAGAATTTAAGGTGCTAAAAAGAATTTAGGGCATTATATACATAAACCGAATTATATAAAAAAGACCAATCAGTTGCCAGAATACGTTGATTTAACAATGAGTAATTTCCTTTGCGAAAGCAACTGCGAGGCAGATAAATCACTGGAGGCGAAGACCTAACAGGATTGCTTACATACAATGTAACTTCCAAAGTAGGATGATATGAATCCTCAGGAACAGACAGTGGGGATGACATAGAGACATTGGCAATACAGTGATTGTTAATAAATACAAGATCGATTGTTCTAATCAAATGATTAGAAATTGAATTCATCTGATATAATGGAATATCAAGCATGGCTTCTAAGAAGTCATGATGGACAGACGGTACAAGATAATTTACAGTGTCGGATGAAGACCAGGGGATGGTTGGTAAATTAAAGTCACCCAATACGATAAAAATATCATTGTCACGGATTTAAGCAGTAACTTCTTTAATAAAAGTTAGGTGTTGAATATAAACTTGAATGTGAGAAGAAGGAGGGATATAAGAGCAAGTGATATATACAAAATGTGAAGGGAGAGGAACCCACGAGCAAGACATCCGTGTGGAAGACGTCACCGAAGAGGAGTCGGCTACCACGGCTCGGCGAGAAGCCAAAACGGGTGCCCACGGACACAACGTCCGTGCGGAGGAGGATGAAGAGGGCAGCGAAGCTGGAGGCGACGACCCGAGTGCATACCAGCGTTCACGAGATCCACGCCGAAATCACCCGAAATACCAACAAAATGAGAGAGAAAACTCACCTCCCACATTTTTACACACGACGTACGAGAACGAAGAGGTAGTTGCGTACAGGGTTGACGGCGCGGTCGTCTTAAAAATGACAAAGACAACAACAGTCATCATCACGGCACCACACGCAAAGGCACCATCTCCGTATGTAGAAGAGCCGGCATCACCGGAGCAGCCCCAGGCGATCGAAGACGGGAACGGAGACAACGAAGACCTGGCGGCACCCAGAACGACAGACAACCCGACGCCAAACAACGGGAAACGCATGCGGAGCGACACGGACCGGTCCTAAGAACCATTCGAAGGAGTGTGCGGATGGGAGGAGGGCTTGGAGACACAAGTCGAGTCAGACAACACGCCGTCCTGCAGCCGTAGATCACCCCCACGAAATGTGTGCCCCGCAATTAGGTGGGAATTCCCGGACGAATGGGAAGTTCTCCCTAATGAGAATATACTGACGGCTATGGCGATACCAGCCATCAAGTGGGAATTAGAATACCGGAGGAAGAGGAACAAGCACGGATGGTTCAAGTTAACCGCGGGAGGAGAATACTACATAATAACCCCCGCAAACCCGGCTGGGTTACGATAACGAAAGAGTGCGCAAAACCACAGTACGCAGAACCAAACACCGCAAACGCCAGCAACGGGAAAACAAAGGCCGAATCCCGACAAACACCGGCACAACCGCCACACACTTGGCATGTGCTACCGGCGGATAAGGAGCTGCCGATAGCAGCAATATGGAAAATCGAAAGATGGCTCATCGGGAGAGGTCCAGGAAGACGAGAGAGGGCGAATATAAAAGCGGGACTACAATTCTACAATGTGACAAAGCACCCGACGGGAAGGTCACAGTCTCGAGGAAAGGGGGGGGGGGGGGGGGGTGTGAGGTAGGCTGTCCACCGGCCTCCCCCACATTTATAATTATTAATATGTTAAATCCCTAGTCTAAGAACACTGTTAATTCATAATAAACCATAGTCTAGGAGACTTTATTAGTTACACATAAAGATAAAATACGATCATAACACTAGCATGTAACATAATCACCGATCAGAAGATAAGCAAGAGAGGAAAGGCGAGCTAGCATAAGAGAACAAGGGCAGGCTAGCGTAAGAGAGCAGAAGGGCCGAATAGCAGAATTCTCACGACCCACAACCTCAAATATCGCGATTCACAGGCGACCAAGGCAGCGATGAAGGCAAGCTCAGGCCGAGCGCGAGACCGGCGAATCAATTGCAATTTATAAATTTCTTGTAACGCGAGCCTTGGCCAGACTGAGATCTGTACCTCGGCATAATTCACTACTTTACAAGTGGCGCCCGAGCAGGGACCAGTAAGCTAAAGAGAGGTAATATAAATCGGTAATAAAGCCCCATAAATATTACCAAAGTTTGAAGTTTCGCGAAAACCCGATATACCCATCATACCCTGTTCTGAACACGCGCATCGCCGATTGAGCGAGCGGTAAACGCAAAGCGACGACTACAATTGTTAGCGGCTAACGGCAAGTTGTAGCGCGACAAAAGTGATGTTGGTACGGACAGCCAACAACCAAACGGGATAACGAGCTCGCGATCAATTCGAGTACAGCACACCCCAAACAACCACAAGTGTTTTGTGAAAAGGGTATATCTGCGCACAGTGGGACGAGGAAAGAAAATGAATAAAATAATAGTAAATAAAGAAAATTGATTAAATTAATAGTAAATGAAGAAATTTAAAAAATTAATAATAAATAAAATATAATAAAATTAATAATAAATGATATATATAAAATAATTATAAAGAAGTTTAATAAAATTAATAATAAATAGAATTATAATAAAATTAATAATAAATACAATTTAATAAAATTAATAATAAAGAAATTTAATAAAATTAATAATAAAGAAAATTTGATTAAATTAATAATAAATAAAAATTTGATAAAATTAATAATAAATAAAAATTTGATAAAATTTAAAAAAAGGAGGGAAAATTTTTTTTAAAGAACAAAAACGCCGGAGGAGAAATAAAAAAAATAATAATACATATAAAACCAACAATGGATGGGCCGAACGATGCGTCCCCGAAGGATCGGGTCAACCCAGGAGTGGGTGTGCGCTGGATCTACCATATCCGGAAAGAAGAATTAGAACGGGTTGCGCAAGAACTTGGCTTGGATCGAGTAGGAAAGGTAGATGAACTTCGTAAACGGGTATGTACTTCCATCACAGACGGGGGTCATCGTACTGAAGTTTGGACGCGGTTGGCCGAATGGGAGGCGCAATTCGCCAAAGGACCAGAACCGCCCGCTACGCTCGACGTTTTGACCTTAGGCTCGCGTCAGCGTCAGAAGTCTGAATCTGACCTACTGACGCTGTCGGGGTCGCCGGGGGGACTGTTCCCACCATTCAGCCACGCGCGACAGATGCCGCCTAAAGGGCAGAATACTAAAAGAGAGACCTCAACGGTAAGGTGCGTATTGCCATCGGTATGCTCACCTGTGAATAGCACCCAGGTGGGGCACGGGGGTCGTGGACCTTACACGGGGTTCGACTATGGGGGAGTCAGCCATGGGGGCACTACATGGTCGTCCCAGAGCAAGTCAGAAAGTGGGGAATAACGTTCGATGGGTATGCTGATCCGCTCGTGTTTATAGAATCATTGGAGGAGTGTGCGAGGACGTACGAGATAGAGTTAGATCGTATCCCCAGAGCCATGAGTAAAGCATTCACCGGCATGGCGGCGGACTGGTTTTCTACCAGCGGCCTGAGGGACGCGTCGTGGGGAATGTTTAGGATATAAAGAGTATCTGGTTAGCCTGAAAAGATTAATGCGGCATGCCGATTATAGTCCCGAACAAGAGCTGAATAGGGTGTACGAAAACCTCACACGGGAGTACCGCTTGTATATTCGGAGGAGAGATTTTACGAGTCTAGCCCAATTGTCAAAGATAGCCGCGGAGTTTGAGAATATACCGGTTGAGGGTCACGGGGAAGCGGCGCATAGCAAGGCGACAGGCTTTAGACATTTGGGCGGACTAGGAGGCGTAAATGATCCCGCAAGGCAAGCGAATCATTTTCGGAGCCCACCAGCACAAGTACCGTTGGTGAGGAGCGAGCCGGGTAACCATCCAGTCGCTGAGCGTGAAAAGATTTCGAACGGCATGGTGGGGCATAAACAGGTTAGGCCGATAGAAGGGAGTTGCGTATGTTACAACTGCTCGCAAGATGGACACTTTGCCAGGGAATGTACGAACCCAAAAGTGTTGTTCTGTAGACAATGCGGTACGCGAGGCATGAGTAGTGGGGCGTGTTGTGGACGGAAAGCGGGAAACGGACAGCCGCGTCATCCGGAACGGGATCGGACGGGCGTCGGCAGAAACCAGTCCCAGAATTAATATACCCACTCAGCTTCGAACAGAATCGCATAGTCGCCACGGTGAAGATCGGAGACCGGACGGCAAGGGCGACAGTCGATACCGGAGCCACTAGGAGCTTCGTGAGTGAGGAGTTCCTCAGAGAGATTGAAGCACAAGGGGAAGTGTTGGCAGCAACCGCGAACACGCAACTAGCAGACGGGTCAAAGGTGGCCATAGATAAGCTGTTACGGATAAAGGTGGGGCTAGTTAGCAAAGAAATACTGATGGACATGCTCGTAATGCCATCCATGTTAGACAGTTTGATCCTAGGGATGGACTTTCTATGCACGATGGGTACAACCATTAAGTGCGGTGAGGCGAAATAGTCCTAAAAAGCGTTGACGCCCCGGCCAAGCCGAGTTACAGAGCCGAAGTGAAGCCTGAGGGGGAAAAGACACGCGGTACGAGAGACGGAAAACGATGGAATGTACTGGGGACATATCGTAAGGAAAACGCCACGCCAGCCAAGCGAGAGTACGACCAAGACGCAGTTACAGTCGTCAAGGAGCCATCGCTGGGCCAGCTGGGAAGTACAGGAGTAGAGGCACCTCAGGATGGAGACCCAAATCCCAGGCAGGATCAAGGTCAGAAGGCACCACCGTGGAAGAAGCGGAGTGGCCAGCGGATTTAGAGCCAGTTTTTGAAAGCGGAGTTACAGCTTTTCGAAGGGCTAAAAGGAGTGTCCCACGTGGCTGAGCATCGGATTATCTTGAAGGATAATAAACCTATCAAGCAGAGGTATTATCCCAAGAATCCCGCCATGCAGCGTGTGATCGACCAGCAAGTGGATGAATTGATAGAAGCAGGAGCCATAGAGCCGTCAAGGAGCCCGCAAATTGCCCCGATCGTACTCGTCCGGAAGAAGACGAACGACTGGAGGATGTGCGTGGATTATAGGCAGCCCAACGCACAGTCAATACCAGACGCCGTACCCTGTGCCAGGAATAAATCACATCCTGGAAAAGTTGAGACACACCCGTTACATTTCAACATTGGATTTGAAACACGGTTATTGGCAGATCCCCATGGCGGCGGACAGTCGAGAATGCACGGCATTTACGGTGCCCGGTCGAGGGCTTTTCCAATGGCGAGTCATGCCATTTGGACTGCACTCGGCCGGTGCAACTTTCCAGAGAGCTTTGGATGCGGTAATCGGCCCAGAGATGGAGCCTCACGCGTTCGCCTACCTGGACGATATTATCGCGATCAGCGCAACTAAGGAACAGCATTTGGAGAACTTAAAGGAAGTCTTTCGCTGGCTGAGGGCAGAAAATCTGAAGCTAAACAGGAAAAAGTGCTCGTTCTTCCGCAGGAAATTGGTCTACCTAGCACACCTGGTAAGCGTCGAAGGAATTCAGACGGATCCATCGAAGGTCGAAGCAATAAGCAATCTGAAGGCCCCGACGAACTTGAAGGAGCTCAGACGTTGCCTAGGGATGGCGTCCTGGTACAGGCGCTTCGTGCCCAACTTCACAACGGTGGTACAGCCGATGACACTCCTGCTGAAGAAGGCTAAGAAATGGTCGTGGAATGCGGAACAACAAACGCCATTAGACAGCTTAAAACACTGTCTGACGACCGCTCCCGTTCTAGAGTGTCCCGATTTTTCCGAGAAGTTTACGTTGCAAACGGATGCCAGCGACTACGGCCTAGGAGCAGTGTTGACGCAGACCATCGACCAACAAGAGCGAGTCACCGCCTACGTAAGTCGGAAGCTATCCAAGGCCGAGGAAAACTATTCGGCAACCGAAAAGGAACGCCTGGAAATAGTTTGGTCGATTCGGAAGCTGAAATGCTATCTAGAGGGATATCGTTTCGATGTAGTGACGGACCATATGGCATTAAAGTGGTTGGATTCAATAGAGAGCCCGTCGGGAAGAATCGAGCGCTGGGCGTTAGAGCTTCAGCAGTACCAGTTTGATGTACGGTACAGGAAAGGAAAGCTCAACGTGGTAGTGGATGCATTGTCGCGAGATCCGTTGGAAAAACTCCAGCAAGTCGTATTCCAGCAATCCCCAGGGAAGTGGATTCAAGGAATGAGGGACAAAATCGCTAAGGAGCCAGCTAACTATGCGGATTACGTCGAGGAGAATGGACAGCTGTACCGACACCTGGGTCACCGTGCGGACGATGAGGACTACATCCCATGGAAGTTGTGCGTTGACGAAGAACATAGGAAAAGAGTGTTAAACGAATGCCACGATGCACCGACGGCAGGACACCATGGGATCCGCAAGACGATAATGAGGCTATCGCAGCGTTACTACTGGCCGGGTATGTTTCGGGACGCAGCCAAATACGTCAAATGCCGCGAGACATGTCAGAAATTCAAGACGGAGCAGAGGAAGCCAGCCGGATACATGCTGACCCGCCAGGCGGCAGAACAAATGGCCATTCTGTGCGCGGATTTTGTGGGCCCCCTACCGCGATCAAAACAAGGCAACACGATGCTGTTGGTGTTTCACGACGCGTTTACGAAGTGGGCACATTGCAAAAGGCCTTCCGCGAGCGCGTTTTATGCCGGTTCGGGGTACCCAAAAGGTTTGTCTGCGACAACGGAGTGCAGTTCGCAAGTTGGAATTCTAATAATTTCTGAGTTCGCTGGGCGTGGAGAGGGAACATACCGCCCCGTACTGCCCGCAGGAAAACCCGACTGAGAGGACTAACAGGACGGTGAAGACGATGATTGCCCAATACATATCTGGAAATCAAAGTTCGTGGGATCAGTTAATTCCAGAAATATCACTAGCCGTCAACTCAAGCATTGCGGATTCAACTGGATTCTCCCCAGCATTCTTGATGAGAGGAAGGGAACCGCGTCTGCCAGCCACATTATATGAGGAGAAGACACCCAGGCACGGGAAACACGCCGCAAGCGCCGGAGGAGAAAGCAAATAGGCTGAAAGAAGTGTTCGACATAGCAAGAAGTAACCAGCAGCGTTATCAAAGATCAGGGCAGGAGTTATAACCTGAGGAGGAGAGAATGGCGCCCAGTCCTTAACGAGCTGGTATTGTTGAGAACGCACCAGTTGTCCAAAGCTAGTGATGGGTTCGCAGCGAAATTGGCCGCGAAATACGACGGACCCTTCATCGTGAAGAAGTTCGTGTCACCAAACGTTGTACGTCTCGCAAAAGTCGGAGAACGCAAGAGGAAAACTGCCAGCATCTCACAACTAAAACCCAACCACCGAGAAAAAAAAAAAGTCACTAACAACTTATTTTTTCAAATGTATAAAATTTGAAACAATTTCATAAACATTTCAGATAAAGATGGACGATATCATATCGATTAGTAGCGGAGAAGATTCGGACACGACAGTCCAACGTGTCGGCGAAACGGGTGCCTACGGACGACAGTCACGTACGGATAACGACGAGGAAGGCGAAGAGTCGGACACGACAGTCGAACGTGTTGGCAAAACGGGTGCCTACGGACGACACTCACGTACGGATTACGACGAGGAAGGCGAAGAGTCGGACACGACAGTCGAACGTGTCGGCGAAACGGGTGCCCACGGACGAAAGTCACGTGCGGAGAGCGGAGAGAAGTCAACGACCGACGACGACACAGGAACCCACGAGCAAGACATCCGTGTGGAAGACGCCACCGACGAGGAGTCGGCTACCACGGCTCGGCGAGAAGCCAAAACGGGTGCCCACGGACACAACGTCCGTGCGGAGGAGGATGAAGAGGCAGCGAAGCCGGAGGCGACGACCCGAGTGCATACCAGCGTTCACGAGATCCACGCCGAAATCACCTGAAATACCAACAAAATGAGAGAGAAAACTCACCTCCCACATTTTTACTCATGACGTACGAGACGAAGAGTTGCGTGCAGGGTTGACGGCGCGGTCGTCTTAAAAATGACAAAGACAACAACAGTCATCATCACGGCACCACACGCAAAGGCACCATCTCCGTATGTAGAAGAGCCGGCATCAACGGAGCAGCCCCAGGCGATCGAAGACGGGAACGGAGACAACAAAGACCTGGCGGCACCCAGCACGACAGACAACCCGACGCCAAACAACGGGAAACGCATGCGGAGCGACACGGACCGGTCCTAAGAACCATTCGAAGGAGTGTGCGGATGGGAGGAGGGCTTGGAGACACAAGTCGAGTCAGACAACACGCCGTCCTGCAGCCGTAGATCACCCCCACGAAATGTGTGCCCCGCAATTAGGTGGGAATTCCCGGATGAATGGGAAGTTCTCCCTAATGAGAATATACTGACGGCTATGGCGATACCAGCCATCAAGCGGGAATTAGAACACCGGAGGAAGAGGAACAAGCACGGCTGGTTCAAGTTAACCGCGGGAGGAGAATACTACATAATAAACCCCCGCAAGCCCGGCTGGGTTACGATAACGAAAGAGTGCGCAAAACCACAGTACGCCGAACCAAACACCGCAAACGCCAGCAACGGGAAAACAAAGGCCGAATCCGACAAACACCGGCACAACCGCCACACACTTGGCATGTGCTACCGGCGGATAAGGAGCTGCCGATAGCAGCAATATGGAAAATCGAAAGATGGCTCATCGGGAGAGGTCCAGGAAGACGAGAGAGGGCGAATATAAAAGCGGGACTACAATTCTACAATGTGACAAAGCACCCCGACGGGAAGGTCACAGTCTCGAGGAAAGGGGGGGGGGGGGGGGGGGTGTGAGGTAGGCTGTCCACCGGCCTCCCCCACATTTATAATTATTAATATGTTTAAATCCCTAGTCTAAGAACACTGTTAATTCATAATAAACCATAGTCTAGGAGACTTTATTAGTTACACATAAAGATAAAATACGATCATAACACTAGCATGTAACATAATCAACGATCAGAAGATAGCAAGAGAGGAACGGCGAGCTAGCATAAGAGAACGAGGGCAGGCTAGCGTAAGAGAGCAGAAGGGCCAAATAGCAGAATTCTCACGACCCACAACCTCAAATGTCGCGATCCACAGGCGACCAAGGCAGCGATGAAGGCAAGCTCAGGCCGAGCGCGAGACCGGCGAATCAATTGCAATTTATAAATTTCTTGTAACGCGAGCCTTGGCCAGACTGAGATCTGTACCTCGGCATAATTCACTACTTTACAAGTGGCGCCCGAGCAGGGACCAGTTAGCTAAAGAGAGGTAATATAAATCGGTAATAAAGCCCCGTAAATATTACCAAAGTTTGAAGTTTCGCGAAAACCCGATATACCATCATACCCTGTTCTGAACACGCGCATCGCCGATTGAGCGAGCGGTAAACGCAAAGCGACGACTACAATTGTTAGCGGCTAACGGCAAGTTGTAGCGCGACAAAAGTGATGTTGGTACGGACAGCCAACAACCAAACGGGATAACGAGCTCGCGATCAATTCGAGTACAGCACACCCCAAACAACCACAAGTGTTTTGTGAAAAGGGTATATCTGCGCACAGTGGGACGAGGAAAGAAAATTGAATAAAATTAATGATAAAGAAAATTGATTAAAATTAATAGTAAATAAAGAAAATTTAATAAAATTAATAATAAATAAAATTTAAAAAAATTAATAATAAATAAAATATAATAAAATTAATAATAAATGATATATAATAAAATTAATTATAAAGAAGTTTAATAAAATTAATAATAAATAGAATTATAATAAATTAATAATAATACAATTTAATAAAATTAATAATAAAGAAATTTAATAAAATGAATAATAAAGAAAATTTGATTAAATTAATAATAAATAAAATTTGATAAAATTAATAATAAATAAAAATTTGATAAAATTTAAAAAAAAGGAGGGAACATTTTTTTTAAGAACAACAACGCCGGAGGAGAAAATAAAAAAATAATAATACATATAAAACCAACAATGGATGGGCCGAACGATGCGTCCCGAAGGATCGGTTCAACCCAGGAGTGGGTGTGCGCTGGATCTACCATATCCGGAAAGAAGAATTAGAACGGGTTGCGCAAGAACTTGGCTTGGATCGAGTAGGAAAGGTAGATGAACTTCGAAAACGGGTATGTACTTCCATCACAGACGGGGGTCATCGTACTGAAGTTTGGACGCGGTTGGCCGAATGGGAGGCGCAATTCGCCAAAGGACCAGAACCGCCCGCTACGCTCGACGTTTTGACCTTAGGCTCGCGTCAGCGTCAGAAGTCTGAATCTGACCTACTGACGCTGTCGGGGTCGCCGGGGGGACTGTTCCCACCATTCAGCCACGCGCGACAGATGCCGCCTAAGGGCAGAATACTAAAAGAGAGACCTCACCGGTAAGGTGCGTATTGCTATCGGTATGCTCACCTGTGAATAGCACCCAGGTGGGGCACGGGGGTCGTGGACCTTACACGGGGTTCGACTATGGGGGAGTCAGCCATGGGGGCACTACATGGTCTTCCAGAGCAAGTCAGAAAGTGGGGAATAACGTTCGATGGGTATGCAGATCCGCTCGTGTTTATAGAATCATCGGAGGAGTGTGCGAGGACGTACGAGGTAGAGTTAGATCGTATCCCCAGAGCCATGAGGTAAAGCATTCACCGGCATGGCGGCGGACTGGTTTTCGACGAGCGCCCTGAGGGACGCGTCGTGGAGAATGTTTAGGATAAACTTTTTGGATTTCTTCCTGCCTCCTCAATTTTGACAAACTGGAAGACGAGATAAGGGCCCGTCGGCAAAGGCTAGGGGAAGGGTATAAAGAGTATCTGGTTAGCCTGAAAAGATGAATGTGGCATGCCGATTATAGTCCCGAACAAGAGGTGAATAGGGTGTACGAAAACCTCACACGGGAGTACCGCTTGTATATTCGGAGGAGAGATTTTACGAGTCTAGCCCAATTGTCAAAGATAGCCGCGGAGTTTGAGAAATACCGGTTGAGGGTCACGGGGAAGCGGCGCATAGCAAGGCGACAGGCTTTAGACATTTGGGCGGACTAGGAGGCGTAAATGATCCCGCAAGGCAAGCGAACCATTTTCGGAGCCCAGCAGCACAAGTACCGTTGGTGAGGAGCGAGCCGGGTAACCATCCAGTCGCTGAGCGTGAAAAGATTTCGAACGGCATGGTGGGGCATAAACAGGTTAGGCCGATAGAAGGGAGTTGCGTATGTTACAACTGCTCGCAAGATGGACACTTTGCCAGGGAATGTACGAGCCCAAAAGTGTTGTTCTGTAGACAATGCGGTACGCGAGGCATGAGTAGTGGGGCGTGTTGTGGACGGAAAGCGGGAAACGGACAGCCGCGTCATCCGGAACGGGATCGGACGGGCGCCGGCAGAAACCAGTCCCACAATTAATAGACCCACTCAGCGTCGAAAAGAATCACAAAGTCGCCACGTGAAGATCGGAGACCGGGTGGCAAGGGCGACAGTCGATACCGGAGCCACTAGGAGCTTCGTGAGTGAGGAGTTCCTCAGAGAGATTGAAGCACAAGGGGAAGTGTTGGCAGCAACCGCGAACACGCAACTAGCAGACGGGTCAAAGGTGGCCATAAATAAGCTGTTACGGATAAAGGTGGGGCTAGTTAGCAAAGAAATACTGATGGACATGCTCGTAATGCCATCCATGTTAGAAAGTTTGATCCTAGGGATGGACTTTCTATGCAAGTCCTACAAAGCGTTGACGCCCCGGCCGAGCCGAGTTACAGAGCCGAAGTGAAGCCTGAGGGGGAAAAGACACGCGGTACGAGAGACGGAAAACGATGGAATGTACTGGGGACATATCGTAAGGAAAACGCCACGCCAGCCAAGCGAGAGTGTGACCAAGACGCAGTTACAGTCGTCAAGGAGCCATCGCTGGGCCAGCTGGGAAGTACAGGAGGAGAGGCACCTCAGGATGGAGACCCCAAATCCCAGGCAGGATCAAGTTCAGAAGGCACCACCGTGGAAGAAGCGGAGTGGCCAGCGGATTTAGAGCCAGTTTTTGAAAGCGGAGTTACAGCTTTTCGAAGGGCTAAAAGGAGTGTCCCACGTGGCTGAGCATCGGATTATCTTGAAGGATAATAAACCTATCAAGCAGAGGTATTATCCCAAGAATCCCGCCATGCAGCGTGTGATCGTTACATTTCAACATTGGATTTGAAACACGGTTATTGGCAGATCCCCATGGCGGCGGACA